>NMRB01000951.1:9593-89247 GCA_002633025.1 Notospermus geniculatus | reverse complement strand
CAGCTTAGCCACACATGCACCCTCACAGCTCCAAATTTGTCCGTTAAGTGACGAATTCTACTTTTACCTGTACCCAGAAATTTAATTGTGTGTCCGTGTTATGATAAAGAGGTCAACAGCTTACATGTAATGTGCCCAATCTAAACTGTGATGACCTTCATCTACTGTAACCACTGGAGTCTCATTCAGATTGGGGTCAAGGGGACTACTCATCATCAACAAATGGCAATTAAATTGATTTATCACGTTATGGCTGGCATCATGCCAGCATTTGCAGTATCGCACAGCTGGAATATAAATAGATCAAACGCCCCCGCAAATCACCAATATTCATCCTTCAAAAAGGGGTAGGCCAACCAGTATTTAATATGGCGTGACAACCATGAGGACTGTTGAAGCCACTTTTTGGCCCAACCAACACAACTTAGATGAGTGCAATGAACTGACTTGGTCAATGATATTGATTTGATGATCATGCAGCAATGGACTAGGATTAGAAATGGCCACGACCTTCCGGACCACCGGCATCAGAATAATGATTGCAACAATTGGCATAGGCCTTACTTTTTTTTAGCTAATTGCCGAATTGATACCAGTAGGGCCTATACTGTAAACCGTGAAATTTTCGCGTGCGTTTTATTTTCACGATTTTCGCGTTCAAGGGTCAAAACGCGAACATAAATCGCGCGAAAATTACTCTTCTTATTATTCTGTTGAAGCTGAAGGGTTCCAATCGCGAATATTTATTCGTCGCGAATTCGTAGATCACCAAAATCGCGAACATTTAGCGTCGCGAAAATATCACGGTTTACAGTATTGGATTTTGAATTTCTTGATGAAAGACGACAGCACCCAGGAGAAAGAATTCAGCAGGTACTCCCTCTCTTACACCTAGCCATTGCAGGTACCGGGGTAAGGATTCTCATCTCCAGAAGCCAGGTAGGCTACGAGTATCTGGGTCATGAGGCCTAATGTTGCAGGCATGATGGTGTCACAGGGATATCAGCACTTCCACCAGTTAGCATAGGCCTAGTGTATGGGGTTTATTGAGCCGACATTCGGCCTTCACTTTAAAGACGCCTATCGCTTAGACCTAAAACGACGACGTTTATCTATTGTGTGGGTATACCCAAACAATAGATAAACGTCGTCAATGGCCTAACCGGGCACTTGCGAAACCTCCCTAATAACTCCATCATGGCCTCTGCCTACCCATGGAGGTATAAAATTATATTTTAAATCTTATTTTATATCTCCATGGCCTACCAAAGACACTCACCGTCTTTAAATTTTTTAGCGAGGGCTACGGCCTAAGGGAAGGCTAGTTTAGGCCATTTCGTTTAATTTACGGCTTGTGTCAAATCGACAATGACTGATCTTTTATTTAAAAGCAAAAGCCAATCCTCAGACCTCATGCCACACCACTCCACATCATGATTTATGGCATGACATCATGACATTGTCACAGCTGAAAGATCAACAGGCTGGCAAATTAAGTGCAGGTAAGCGCTGCCATCTATGCGGATACAATGTAACTAGGTACGTAGTCTTGCGCAAAAGATTTCAATAGCCATTATTCCGCGTGTGTGTGAAAGGCACTGCAAGTTGAGGATTGGTGTACGACTACTACCACAGACAAAATGTTCACAGACATGACAGAGTCCAGCTGATTGAAATTGCAAAAATTAGACAAATTCGTCTCTTCTTACGCAACTCATCATGGGTCTATTTACTCATCTGGTGAGGAAAGATTTATTTTGACTCCACAGTCACCCAAGAACTTGCATTTGCCACTTAGGCCTATAGTGTGTCTTCTTTCATTTCCTCCAGTCCAGCTCTACACTGGCCACTGCATGATACATTGTATACTGGTACACATCCATGATAACGAAAGTGCTGTACACCCTTGCCCTGCATTCAAGCACTGACTGGTGTTATGACCTTGGTCTCTCTCTGTGTACAATCAGTACAAACCTGCCTGTGGATTTTACCCTGATTCAGGACGAATTTACAATCCCCAATAGGCAATAGAGGTTTCCCACATGACGTCATCAACGTTGGCCGTCAAATTGACCACGTGTTTCCTGAAGGAACGTCACGATGACGCAATGACGTTATTTCATGTCGTGTCTCGTCGCATCAGGCGGAACGTCAATCCACGTGTAGCACCCTATTGACGCCAGTTTGCGTCATTTTGACGGCCAGTCACATGACTTGATGACGTCAGTGGGATTCCTCTATAGTGCCCCCCAAAAAGGTTGCTGATTGACGCAATAAGCCGCATCGAACAACAGGATTTCCATTGTGTACCGTACCATGGAGTATCGTCACTTCTGATTGGGGGATTCTGAAGTTTAGCGTGGATTCCAGGCCCATAAATTGTTACCGGTACCATGGTAACAGAATATCCCTTTTATTTCAGATTTCCCTTAGTTTCGGTATCTACCTAGGGATATACATGGATCAACATTATAAGGTAGGTTTATCGTGCTGAATTCGTGACTGTACTTACCAAACAAGTCTAGTATTTTCCAGTTCTTATAGATATTCCTGACAGTCTTGCATTCAACTTTTTCTTTATAACTTCTAATTATGTCCCTTCTTTCAGGTCCCAAGTGTAGATAATCCAGGCGACCTTTGGGCAAAGATCAAAGAGTACTCATCACAGTTTGAAAAGGATTCAAAGGACAAAAAGGACTGACCCTTGTTCAACTGTCAGACACTTTCAGAGACTTCTTATTGCAACTTGTGGAGTCAATGAATGTGATGTTCACTTGTCGTATCCGAGGAGCAATCTTTCTCAGCACATTATCCGAAAGGTTGCAATTATCATCATGAAATTATTGGGTCTTTGATCATGTGAATCGAGAAATGGGGGAAACGGCAAGTGTCTTTGTTAAGGATGCACTGCGGGAACAACTTCTGTACAAGTTAACACAATTGTGATGCAGTCTAGGAAAACCAGCACAAACCTCAAGTAAGTGAGAAGGCTCTTGACTCCCCAGCAAGTCATCACTTCATAATAGCTTTTTTGTCAGTGCAGTTTAATTTATTTCAGCCTTTATGGTACATGTATTTATTTCTGGAATCATTTAAGCCATTGCCCCTAGAGACTTGTGCCTGGTTTTCCCAGATGGAACATTCTTTCTGCACTTCTGTTTGGAATATGAGAGGACAACACATGTGCTGATAAAAGTGATAAACATTCCTTTGGAGGATAGTTACACAATCGTCTGGAAATGTTGGTGAAGTTTATTCACCAGGCATGTCAGGACTCAGTTTCACTGTTCTTCATTTTGATTGGACACTACACTAGGCAGAAAAAACAGGCTATGGCATCACAACATTGACATTCGATGATTGATGAAAACATTCTATTTCTACACTATGAGAGAGACTTTATGCCAGTGAATACATACTATGTATAAAGTGATTGGTAAGAAACTGTTTTTCAAAATTGACTGTATTAAATTTTTTTTTAGTGGTGGAGGAAACGTATTCAAGCTATACCCATAAAAGCAGCATTCCAGCAAGGTGTCTTCAGCAGTCTTTATGAGAATGCTCCTTGCAACTGTGGCTTCTTCCAAATTGATCTGCCTTTTTCTGTCTCGTGCATGAACTGGCCTCAGCTGATTCTACAGGTATCATTCTTTGTTCTCCAAATCAATAGAACCGAATGCTCATCAAAATTAAACAAGTCAAACAGTTCCATTGACGCAGATAACTTATTTTGTCTTTGCAATACCTTGGCTGTCAGTAGAGTGGTGCAGTGGTGACATCTTGTGTCTATCACCGCTGAGATCACAGGTTTGATGTCCGGTCACACACATAAGCCTAATCAAATGAGGGCAACTCTCTTCAAGAGCGTTGGTTTCCTTTGGGGGCTCTAGTTTCCTCCTACATAATGTACAAATATTGTCTAAAAAGTC
Source organism: Notospermus geniculatus (assembly GCA_002633025.1). Classification (NCBI taxonomy): domain Eukaryota; kingdom Metazoa; phylum Nemertea; class Pilidiophora; order Heteronemertea; family Lineidae; genus Notospermus; species Notospermus geniculatus. The sequence goes on along the minus strand of NMRB01000951.1, from coordinate 85,318 downwards.
AAGTTTGAGCTCACATTTCAAGTCATTTTCTACAAAATAGTTGTACTTGCCTCTCATTGACAATGACTGCTGGATCTGAAAGATGTTGCTTCACCGTAATTTATTAAAGAAGGCATCAGCCGGTGTTGTTAGGTCTATCCAGACGTCGGTAACAACAGAAGTGAATGCTTGCTAAAAAACAACAAGTCAAACTCTCCCATCACCACCGTCGGCTGGTGCATTTCTGCACCCGGCTTCTGCCTTCTGGGCCTAAAGTAAGGCTGATGCACCCAGGGCCTAATTTAGTACACATGTGAAGCCTTGATCATGTAGTACAGGGTGCATCAGCCAGATGCATGCTCGTTTTCTTTCTGATACCCAACGACTACAGCTACTGCACTACCGTACATGGTAGCCACACCAATACAGTGCTATCTCTACTCATTGTCCAACTGACTTTGTCAACTGGAAACCCGATTGAAATGCTGGAAGAGGGCTGCCCCGAATGGAGTATCAGCCAGTTGCATGCTCTTTTCCTTCCTGTTATCATTCTTTACTGCAAGGACCAATACTACTCAGACTACCACTACTGCTACTACTTCTAGTATACCGGTATAGCTACTGGTAATTTGTGACATACTGGTACCTGATCAGAATGCTGGAAGATCCCTTCTTGTTATAAAATCGCCAAAGATGACCGAAAAATTGTGCAAAAACCACCAACATCTCCAGAAATGTGCCGAAACTCCAAAAATGACTGAAGAAATTGCGCAAAAATTACCGAATGGGCGTTGAAGACCTACGAGATGTCTGATGTGCCCACAGCATAATCTTATGGTGTACTGAGCCAGTAAAAAATATCATGGGCCATTGGGGCATCACCAGCAAGATAATTTTGCTCTCTCTACAACGCCTACTGGAACCTAAGTTGACCTGTTGACTTACCTGTTGAAAATGGCTCAGTGGCAGAGCAATTCAGCAAATTATCTGTTCAAAATGTGACTTTGCACAAAAATCCCGAAAATGTTTTTAAAAAGTTGCGCAAGAAATCACCGAAATGTCCGAAAGAATTGTGCAAAATCACCGAAATCTAATATGGCAGAAATCACTGCAAGTGTGATGTGCTTGGAAACTGCCATAAAACAGTTTGACTTAAATAAGATGGCAGACATCTGTGCTGCCATTGAAGATCTATGAGATGAATGGGCCACACCCAGGATAAGATTATATGATGTACTGACATTGACTGAGCCTGTATGTACACGTAAATATCATGGAGCATCAGCAGCAAGACAGTCAGGCTGTCTTTACTAGGCCTACTACTGGAACCTCAGGGAATGGATGTTGGTGCTTAAATTATTCGTCAGTGATAATGACAAATACCATAATTTTAGGCCTTTGCTTTGTGAAAAAAGGAACCACCACTTCAGATGCAGCATCACATAATAAAACTAGAACGTAGATAAAAACTAAACCCGACACAGCCTACTCGGTTCAGCAGAATACAGGATTATCAGTAATTTGAATAATGGTCACTACATGAACCAATAAAGATGCTGCATCTCCCACATGCCTCAGGATAGTGAATGAACAACAGTTTTAGATTGTGATAGTTCTGTCAATACTACTGTAAAACAGGCTATGGTTCTGATTATGTGATCAAGTGATCTCAATGATACCTTCGACTGCATTTGATGTGTTGCTGAGATGTTGGCATGATCCTGCCTGTAATTCAATACAGCTTGACTGCTGTTCATTCACGACCCCTACCTTCCTTTTTTCCCCTGACCCGACCGGTACAAACAAAATCATCCATATCTGATGGACCAATGAAGATCACATGGCAGGCTAGATTTAAAAAATAAAAAATATAAAAGTGATGCAGATTGTGATCCATTCTCTGCTTAGGTACTTACCAGTTCAAAATGGCTCTGTGGAAGAGCAAATTAACAACTTACCAGTTGAAAATGTGCAAATTGCACAAAAGTCTCCAAAATGGCCGAAAAAATACTGCGAAAATCACCGACAGAAGATGTTCAAAATGATTCGAAAATGTCCCAAAAATTTGCGCAAAAATCACTTTAGAGAAATTCCTTGCACTCGCTGGAACCTCCCAAAATCACCAAAATGTCCGAAAGAATTGTGCAAAGTCACCGAAATGTCCTAATATGGCAGAAATCACCGCAAGTGTAATGTTGTGCATGGAAACTGCCATAAAATGATTTGGCTGAAATAAGATGGCAGATGTCTATGCTGCCATTGGAGATCTATAAGATGAATAGTACCCAGGATATATTGTATGGTGTACTGAATTGACTGAGCCTGTAAATATCATGGAGCATCAGCAGCAAGATAGTTAGGCTGTCTTTACTATAGGCCTACTATTGGAACCTAACCATACCCATTTCAGGGAATGGATGTTGGTGCTTAAATTATTCGTCAGTGATAATGACAAATACCATAATTTTAGGCCTACGCTTTGTGAAAAAAGGAACCACCACTTCAGATGCAGCATCACATAATAAAACTAGAATGTAGATAAAAACTAAACCCGAAACAGCCTACTTGGTTCAGCAGATTACAGGATTATCAGTAATTTGAATAAAGATGCTGCATCTCCCACAGGCCTCAGGATAGTGAATGAACAACAGTTTTAGATTGTGATAGTTCTGTCAATACTACTGTAAAACAGGCTACGGTTCTGATTACATGATCAAGTGATCTCAATGATACCTTCGACTGCATTTGAAATCTGTTGCTGAGATGTTGGCATGATCCTGCCTGTAATTCAATACTGCTTGACTGCTGTTCATTCACCACCCCTACCTTCCTTTTTTCCCCTGACCAGTACAAACAAAATCATCCATATCTGATGGACCAATGAAGATCACATGGCAGGCTAGATTTAAAAAATAAAAAATATAAAAGTGATGCAGATTTTGTGATCCATTCTCTGCTTAGGTACTTACCAGTTCAAAATGGCTCTGTGGAAGAGCAAATTAACAACTTACCAGTTCAAAATGTGCAAATTGCACAAAAATCTCCAAAATGGCCGAAAAAATACTGCGAAAATCACCGACATTAGATGTTCAAAATGATTCGAAAATGTCCCAAAAATTGGCGCAAAAATCACTAAGAGAGAAAATCCTTGCACCGGAACCTCCCAAATGGCCGATTTCATTTCCTAAAAATCACCGAGTGAAAGCGCAGCAAAAGTAATTGTTTTGGGGGAAAACTCAGATCCCCATTATTATTGTTATAAGTGTATCAGTATCAGTATTTGTAAAAACATCGCTCACGGAAGTTTCATGAAGACAGCACTTCATCGCCTGCTTCTTTGGTAGTGGTACAGAATGGCAAAGGTCGTTATTATTGTATCGGTATCAGTATATGGTCACCTGACGATAGTTCAGGCTGATTGATATTCATCAGTGAAAGAACGAAAAGTGGTCACAAATGCTCACAGAAGTTTCATGAAGACAGCAATTCATCAACTGCTTCTTTGGTAGTGGTACAGAATGGCAAAGGTCGTTATTATTGTATCGGTATCAGTATATGGTCACCTGACGATAGTTCAGGCTTATTGATTCATCAGTGAAAGAATGAAAAGTGGTCACAAATGCTCACAGAAGTTTCATGAAGACAGCAAATTCATCCGCTGTCTCTTGGCACAGAAGAGCAAAGGTTGCTGTCAGTATCAGTATCAGTATCAGTATCAGTATAACAGGCCATGAAGGACCTGTAAGAACATGAATCCTAAAAGCTGAGCCAGTCATCTCCAGTCATGTAGTACCTTGAAGGAAGATCCAAAATGATACAGGAGACATCTCAAAAATGGCCGTAAAATTAGCGCAAAAATCACCGAAATTATATCTTTATTTACCAAAAATGGAATCGCGAAGAGTATAAACATCGCTCACGGAAGTAAATCACCGACGGAAAGAGGGGAAATTATTTCTTTATTTGCCAAAAATGGAATCGCGAAGAGTAAAAACATCGCTCACGGAAGTTTTATGAAGACAGCAATTCATTGACTGCCTCTTCTTTGGTCGTACGGAATGGCAAAGGTCGTTATTATTGTATCGTTGTATCGGTATCAGTATATGGTCACCTGACGATAGTTCAGACTGATTGATATTCATCAGTGAAAGAATGAAAAGTGGTCACAAATGCTCACAGAAGTTTCATGAAGACAGCAAATTCATCCGCTGCCTGTTTGGCACAGAACAGCAGAGATTGCTATGAGTATGAGTATCAGTATCAGTATAACAGGCCATGAAGGACCTGTAAGAACATGAACCCTAAAAGCTGAGTCAGCCATCTCCAATCATCTAGTACCTCCAGTAGTGATATGAAGATCTTCTCAACAGTTAAGGGACATGATCTCATTGTCATATGCTCTATGGATGGTTTATCACAGTGGACATGGTATTGGTATACTAGTATAATAAAGTAGGCCTAGATGTGAAACAGAACAGCAGTATTCTAATAAATCATGCAGTTAGTCCCTGAAAATGAAATATACATGTAGGCCTAGCTGAAAGAGAAGATTTCAATCCTTCCAGGTCTGAAGGTCGTGCATCACTTTTTTCAGCTGTTAGATAACTAGCAATTAATGAGTTCAGATGGAAAACCTTATCCGATGCAAAAAACAAACATTCAGTCCTCAAAGGGTTGACACAAAATACAGGGTAATAAGAGAAAGAGAGAGCATTTATGATTAGTAACAGGCAATACCCATCATGGATGGCGTTGTCTGGCTAATCATCCATCAAACCATGGTTGAATAACCTCTGACAACACCATCCTGATGAAAGGGACTATGTATGCACAAAAATCCTTCAACCAGTGGGCCTACATGTCCTGGACCTGGAGCGTGCATACAGTCTAATAAGCCTAAATACTTACAAGTGTACCTGAAAGAGATGCCTGGAAAAGAATACATGCATGTACAGCAACGCTAGTCCTGGAACGCCCAGGAAGTCAAATTTTACCGCTGAGCCGATCCAGCAAGCATGGCAAGACTGAGTGGGTATTTTCACCCAGTGAGAACAGCATCTTAAGGGTGATCTCATTATCACAACTGTTCATCGCAAATTTACGTGCCGTGATCTCAGTGCTGTGGTTGTTCTGCCTGTCCTCTTTCAGACAAGCAGGGTCTCTTTCTTTCATGACCCGGCGACTGCAGATTCTGAAAAACTGAGGGGAGAATTAGAAACCTGAAAAAGAAGACATGCAATGTACAACAACACTAGTCCAGCAACTTGCTGTTCATCAAGAGAGAATGGCAAATTTAAGTGCCGAGATCTCAATGCTGTGGTTGAGTTGCCTGTCTTCTTCCATGACCTTGTGACTGCAGATTCTGAAAAACTGAGGGGAGAATTAGAAACCTGAAAAAGAAGACATGCAATGTACTGTACAACAACACTAGTCCAGCAACTTGCTGTTCATCAAGAGAGAATGGCAAATTTAAGTGCCGAGATCTCAATGCTGTGGTTGAGTTGCCTGTCTTCTTCCATGACCTTGTGACTGCAGATTCTGAAAAACTAAGGTGAGAATTAGAAACCTGAAAAAGAACCGATTAATGCATACAAAGTACAGTGGAAAGGTTTTTAAAGTCTCCTTGTGTCACTTGGATTGTGAACTTGGCTTTAGGTAGGCTGTCATCTTTCTTGTGTCCTTCAAAATGTTTTGAATGAAACTGCAGATTTCATGAAGGTGCTGTCTTTTCTTCAAGTTAATGATTTCTGATGATACCTGTGGATGGTATTGTCATTGATTGGGATTATGAATCTCATTCATTGGTGGACTCCTTTGGAACCAAGATCAAAAAGAATGTGAACTCAAACAGGGTGTGACCTCAGACTGCTACAAGGAAGAATGGCTAAGGGAAACATCAACAGTGAGCAATGAGATGCATTCCCTGCAGTGACGGTAACCAGGGATCATGAAGAGCGTGAAAAGTGAGCAAACCAGAAGACAAAATGCTGCTGAGCACAAGATCCTGCAACTAGCTGAGAAAATGATAACCAATAACCTGTGGGTAAGGGAGTGAGTGAATGATGTGGGAGGAATGGGGGAGTGAGAGAGAACCATGAGGTAAACCATTTTGGTAGAGAGGAAAATGCTGGAGACCATAAGACACCGGGGGCTGAGCAGAGAGAGAGGAGCAACTCCAAATCACAAGATTCTAACCCCTCTCAATGACAGCGCCATCTACAGATGTCATCATCAGTCAAAAACTCAAGTGTTCAGACAGGCACATGTCGACTTCTCCTCCATCCATTCCTGGCAAATATACCTGCAAATAATACCATACCTGCAAATAATACCATACCTGTCATCTCCATCCTCAGACCTCAGACAGTAATTGACACATCACCTCCATCGCTATGAACAGGACAGTTGCTGAAAGGGTCTGAATGTAGATTTATGCATTCATAACAGTTGGTCATCATCATAATGGCCAACATCAGATTCAATGGGAAGTGATCAGAGACTAAAAAGCTTGTTCCTTGTCGATGATCCAGTATTTCTCTTCCAGGAGATAAGTCCTCAGTCTCTCCTCTGACATTTAACTGATCATCAAGTTGCTGGAGCCTCTGAAATCCCAGACACAAGCCAGCAAATGAAAGAAGTGTCTCAGGTTGCTTCTCATCTCCTTGTAAAACATCCTTAGTTCTCTGGTCAGCCATGAGCTGGTCTTACTGTAGAATTGAGATGAACAAGTGGCAGAATCAAGGATTGTTGTTACTCACCAACCTGCATCAGCACAATGCTGATGAAGGTCCATACTTACACTACCATGTAACATTCTCTCATTCAGTCAGCCTTGGCAAGATGAATCAAGTCCATTTCACATCCATCTGGTCAACAAGGGTGGTGATGCAGCAGGGATCCCATCTCAAATATTCTGCATCAGCACAATGCTGATGAAGGTCCATACTTACACAATCATGAAACATACTCTCATTCAGACAGCCTTGGCAAGATGAGTCCATTTCACATCCATCAGGTCAACAAGAGGTTGGTGGTGCAGGGGTCCCATCTCAGATCTTGCGCCTTGCAGTGCCTGGTACTTGGAATACTGTAGCTGTCATCTCAATCCTTGCCCTGGTGGATCTGACATGACACAACGCCTCCATTCCACGAACTGGACAGTTGCTGAAAGAGTCTGAATCTAGAGTTATGCATTCATAACAGTTGGCCAAACTGCTGGATCCTGACATCTTTTTGGCCAACATCAGATTAAAAATCAATGGGAAGTGATCAGAGGCTGTTGTTCCATGTTGATCATCCAGTGTTTCTCTTCACAGGAAAGAATTCTTCAGTCTATGGTCATTTAACTGCACCATCAATTTTCTCTTAGCTTCTGAAATCTCAGCCAGCAAATCTGCAAAGTGTCTCTGTTGCCTCTCATCTCCAAAACTCTTCATGCCACAAAATATCCCTGGTTCACTGGGTCAGCCATGAATGACTATAGCAGAGATGAAAAAGTGGCAGAATCAAGGACTGTTGTTATTACTCACCAACCTCCATCAGCACAATGCTGATGAAGGTCCATACTTACACAACCAAGGCGACTCATTCCATTTCACCTCCAGAATGGAAGTGATGTTCCATCTGGTCAACCAGAGTGAGGGATCTGGGCAAGGGGCTGTGTTGTGTGTTGGTTGGGGGCGCTGCATGGGCTGTTTCCCTGGCTGGTTTGGGGGATGTCCAATCTCACATCATCTGCTTGGCAGTCAGAGTGGTACTTGAAGCTATTTGTTAGTGAGTGTTGTGAAGATTGAACAATATCAAGTGGTGATTCATGGCCAAAACAGAGAGGATTGGAGGTACATTGCATTTTGGAAAATTTTTCCACCACTGATTTGTCTAATCTTCTATAGAAAAGCTTACTTACCATTTTCCTAGTCTTCATGAGGTTTGGATCCATCTTCCAGGCTCACTCAGAGGAAATGTTTGTTATCTTGAAACTGCCAACCCATAAGATGGGATCACCAAAAAGTTGTACCAGTAAAAATGGTTTGTGCCAATTTGGAACACCTTGATTACAAGTGTTTCATTCAGTACTCCATCGGACCATACCTCATCAGAGATGACCATGGACCTCAGGCGATCTGAATGGAACCCAATGAAATCAAGTTGTCTTTCAAGTGACCACTTCACTTGAGAACAGACCCAAAGCTCAATAAAGCTGGAATTGTTGTGTAGCTTGCACCACACTTTTGATGATGTATCACTGAAATGGATGCATCAAATGACCGAAAAATTCCGCTTTGAGCCTTGGGGACCTCGAGAGGCCTTTTCTGGCAGTTCAGACCACATCCGCCTTTCTGTGCCTTCTCCCTCACACTTGTATCAGCAACCTAAAAAAGATAATGAAGGACAATCACTATACATATTTCTTAAACCTTATGATATGCACCTCACCAACTGTTAATTTCAATCTCCTCTCTTGAAATTATAACACAGGGGCAACCCCCAGTTGACAACATTGTCAGATGTCAACAATTTCAAGTGGAGGCTGGCTGCCATCAATGGTATATGTAACTAACTGGGCTGCTGAAGGTTTTTTTCTTTCAGAAGAACCAGGGAAACATTAGTCAAAGTACATTTTGTAATATTGAATGGCTCACTGATCAACCCAACAATTTGTCATCAATTTTCAGGTGTTTTCTCATGAATACCTTTTATTTCTGGTATTCAGGGGGGGGGCTACATGTAGGCCTAGCTGAAAGAGAAGATTTCAATCCTTCCAGGTCTGAAGGTCGTGCATCACTTTTTTCAGCTGTTAGATAACTAGCAATTAGTGATTTCAGATGGAAAACCTTATCCGATGCAAAACAAACATTCAGTCCTCAAAGGGTTGACACAAAATACAGGGTAATAAGAGAAAGAGAGAGCATTTATGTAGTAACAGGCAATACCCATCATGGATGGCGTTGTCTGGCTAATCATCCATCAAACCATGGCTGAATAACCTCTGACAACACCATCCTGATGAAAGGGACTATGTATGCACAAAAATCCTTCAACCAGTGGGCCTACATGTCCTGGACCTGGAGCGTGCATACAGTCTAACATAAGCCTAAATACTTACAGAGTGTACCTGAAAGAGATGCCTGGAAAAGAATACATGCATGTACAGCAACGCTAGTCCTGGAACGTCCAGGAAGTCAAATTTTACCGCTGAGCCGATCCAGCAAGCATGGCAAGACTGAGTGGGTATTTTCACCCAGTGAGAACAGCATCTTAAGGGTGATCTCATCATCACAACTGTTCATCGCAAATTTACGTGCCATGATCTCAGTGCTGTGGTTGTTCTGCCTGTCCTCTTTCAGACAAGCATTGTCTCTTTCTTTCATGACCCTGCGACTGCAGATTCTGAAAAACTAAGGAGAAGATATAGAAACCTGAAAAAGAACACATGCAATCACCCAGTGAGAACAGCAAGTTGTTCATTGGGAGAGAATGGCAAATTTAAGTGCCGAGATCTCAATGCTGTGGTTGTGTTGCTGCCTGTCATCTTTCAGACAAGCAGGGTCTCTTTCTTTCATGATCCGGCGACTGCAGATTCTGAAAAACTGAGGGGAGAATTAGAAACCTGAAAAAGAAGACATGCAATGTACAACAACACTAGTCCAGCAACTTGCTGTTCATCAAGAGAGAATGGCAAATTTAAGTGCCGAGATCTCAATGCTATGGTTGAGTTGCCTGTCTTCTTCCATGACCTTGTGACTGCAGATTCTGAAAAACTAAGGTGAGAATTAGAAACCTGAAAAAGAACCGAATAATGCATACAAAGTACAGTGGAAAGGTTTTTAAAGTCTCCTTGTGTCACTTGGATTGTGAACTTGGCTTTAGGTAGGCTGTCATCTTTCTTGTGTCCTTCAAAATGTTTTGAATGAAACTGCAGATTTCATGAAGGTGCTGTCTTTTCTTCAAGTTAATGATTTCTGATGATATCTGTGGATGGTATTGTCATTGATTGGGGTTATGAATCTCATTCATTGGTGGACTCCTTTGGAACCAAGATAAAAAAGAATGCGAACTCCTCAAACAGGGTGTGACCTCAGACTGCTACAAGGAAGAATGGCAAGGGAAACATCAACAGTGAGCAATGAGATGCATTCCCTGCAGTGACTGTAACCAGGGATCATGAAGAGCATGAAAAGTGAGCGAACCAGAAGACAAAATGCTGCTGAGCACAAGATCCTGCGACTAGCTGAGAAAATGAACCAATAACCTGTGGGTAAGGGAGTGAGTGAATGATGTGGGAGGAATGGGGGAGTGAGAGAGAACCATGAGGTAAACCATTTTGGTAGAGAGGAAAATGCTGGAGACCATAAGACACCGGGGGCTGAGCAGAGAGGAGCAACTCCAAATCACAAGATTCTAACCCCTCTCAATGACAGCGCCATCTACAGATGTCATCATCAGTCAAAAACTCAGTGTTCAGACAAACAGGCACATGTTGACTTCTCCATCCATTCCTGGCAAATATACCTGCAAATAATACCATACCTGCAAATAATACCATACCTGTCATCTCCATCCTCAGACCTCAGACAGTTGACACATCACCTCCATCGCTATGAACAGGACAGTTGCTGAAAGGGTCTGAATGTAGATTTATGCATTCATAACAGTTGGTCATCATCTTAATGGCCAACATCAGATTCAATGGGTAAGTGATCAGAGACTAAAAAGCTTGTTCCTTGTCGATGATCCAGTATTTCTCTTCCAGGAGATAAGTCCTCAGTCTCTCCTCTGACATTTAACTGATCATTAAGTTGCTGGAGCCTCTGAAATCCCAGACACAAGCCAGCAAATGAAAGAAGTGTCTCAGGTTGCTTCCCATCTCCTTGTAAGACATCCATGGTTCTCTGGTCAGCCATGAGCTGGTCTTACTGTAGAATGAATGATTGGCTGAGATGAAAGACTGTTGTTACCAACCTGCATCAGCACAATGCTGATGAAGGTCCATACTTACACTACCATGAAACATTCATTCAGTCAGCCTTGGCAAGATGAATCAAGTCCATTTCACATCCATCTGGTCAACAAGGGTTGGTGATGCAGCAGGGGTCCCATCTCAGATCTTCTGCATCAGCACAATGCTGATGAAGGTCCATACTTACACAATCATGAAACATGCTCTCATTCAGTCAGCCTTGGCAAGATGAGTCCATTTCACATCCATCTGGTCAAAAGAGGTTGGTAGTGCACGGGTCCCATCTCTGATCTTGTGCCAGCCTTGCAGTGCCTGGTACTTGGAATACTGTAGCTGTCATCTCAATCCTTGCCCTGGTGGATCTGACATGACACAATGCCTCCATTCCACGAACTGGACAGTTGCTGAAAGAGTCTGAATCTAGAGTTAATGCATTCATAACAGTTGGCCAAACTGCTGGATCCTGACATCTTTTTGGCCAACATCAGATTCAATGGGAAGTGATCAGAGGCTGTTGTTCCATGTTGATCATCCAGTGTTTCTCTTCACAGGAAAGAATTCTTCAGTCTATGGTCATTTAACTGCACCATCAAATTTCTCTTAGCTTCTGAAATCTCAGCCAGCAAATCTGCAAAGTGTCTCTGTTGCCTCTCATCTCCAAAACTCTTCATGCCACAAAATATCCCTGGTTCACTGGGTCAGTCATGAATGACTATAGCTGAGATGAAAAAGTGTCAGAATCAAGGACTGTTGTTATTACTCATGACCCCACCAACCTCCATCAGCACAATGCTGATGAAGGTCCATACTTACACAACCAAGGCGACTCATTCCATTTCACCTCCAGAATGGAAGTGATGTTCCATCTGGTCAACCAGAGTGAGGGAACTGGGCAATGGGCTGTGTTGTGTGTTGGTTGGGGGCGCTGCATGGGCTGTTTCCCTGGCTGGCTTGGGGGATGTCCAATCTCACATCATCTGCCTGGCAGTGGTACTTGAAGCTATTTGTTAGTGAGTGTTGTGAAGATTGAACAACATCAAGTGGTGATTCATGGCCAAAACAGAGAGGATTGGAGGTACATTGCATTTTGGAAAAATTTTCCACCACTGATTTGTCTAATCTTCTATAGAAAAGCTTACTTACCATTTTCCTAGTCTTCATGAGGTTTGGATCCATCTTCCAGGCTCACTCAGAGGAAATGTTTGTTATCTTGAAACTGCCAACCCATAAGATGGGATCACCAAAACCTGTACCAGTAAAATGCTTTGTGCCAATTTGGAACACCTTGATGACAAGTGTTTCATTCAGTACTCCATCGGACCACACCTCATCAGAGATGACCGTGGACCTCAGGCGATCTGAATGGAACCCAATGAAATCAAGTTGTCTTTCAAGTGACCACTTCACTTGAGAACAGACCCAAAGCTCAATTAAGCTGGAATTGTTGTGTAGCTTGCACCACACTTTTTGATGATGTACCACTGAAATGGATGCATCAAATGACCGAAAAATTCCGCTTTGAGCCTTGGGGGACCTCGAGAGGCCTTTTCTGACAGTTCAGACCACATCCATCGCCTAAGGCAAGCCTTTCTGTGCCTTCTCCCTCACACTTGTATCAGCAACCTAAAAAAGATAATGAAGGACAATCACTATACATATTTCTTAAACCTTATGATATGCAACTCACCAACTGTTAATTCCAATCTCCCCTGAATTATAACACAGGGGCAACCACCAGTTCACAATGTCAAAAATTTCAAGTGGAGGCTGGCTGCCATCAATGGTATATGTAACTAAACTGGGTTGCTGAAGGTTTTTTTCTTTCAGAAGAACCAGGGAAACATTAGTCAAAGTACATTTTGTAATATTGAATGGCTCACTGATCAACCCAACAATTTGTCATCAATTTTCAGGTGTTTTCTCATGAATACCTTTTATTTCTGGTATTCAGGGGGGGGGGCAGTGTTGGGGGGATTTACCCCAAAGATTGTCCAAAAAATGCCAAAATTTGTTATTTTGACCAGGATTTTCAGCAAAATCATGGTGTAACCCCCCCCCCAATATAATTGTTTCTGGAGGAAATTCGGGGGGGGGGGAGGGGGATATAAACTTAGGATTTATACAAAATATTGCAGGTGAAGAAAAATGCCATTTGCTATCATCGTCAAAAGAAGGGTAAACTTGTGATGCCTCAAACCATCATGTCTGGTGGGAATCGCCAATGCTGTGGAACTCATGAATTTGGGACTCCATTCATCATCAACAACAGTGGGCCTAGATGCTAAAATTTTCACAAAATCACATGAAAAAGTTGTGGACTAGCTGCCAGAGAATATTTCACTCAAGTTGAACTGACTTCTTGGTGACAGTTGTGGTCCATTTTTGACAAATTCAATTTTTACTCAGCGTCTTTCCAATGACAAGAGCGCCCAGGATTCAACATGGAAGCGCGACAGCATGGTGCTGGACTGACCAATTCTAAGATGAAAAATATCAGAAAAAAACTGAATTGTCGGGAAAACTAAAGGCATCAGCGCAAAATATGGGAGTTGGTCTACAAGATTAATGAGATTTGATCGAAGTTATGACAAGGATGGGACAGATAAGAAGAAATTTCGGGACCTACTTTTCATCCTTCTTTCTCCATTACCACAGACAGCCGAAAACGGGGAACAGTTATTTTGTCAATGCGCATGCTCAGCAGGCGAAAAAAGGGGACCAACAAAGTTTTCAGGGGAACATTTTCTTTAAAAACTTTTTTAAAAGTGAAATTCGACGAAAAAAATGAAAAAAACACGCTGGAATTCTGGTGCAGTTTAACGTGTAGAGGCGAATTTCAATTAAAACTTCGTTTTTTATCTCAGTGTGGAGGTCTAGGAAAACCCGTCGGATGTCGCTGAAGGATCAACAAGGGTTCAGATATAAGATTGCGTGTGCATTGATCTCCTTCTGTTTACGAGTTACCTATGCCCACTATTCACAGTCAATTTTTGTCATCCAATTTTTTGGAAATTTAGATTACGGGCCTAGCCTACCTGTTGGGGTTTCAATTATAAACCCGCATGTAGGCCTTTATTATTGAGCACATTCAGAAAATTGGATAAAAATTTGATTGTAAACAGCGCTACCGGGGTACGTAGTACATTTCAGCTAGGCCCTATTGAATTGTGCGGGTTCACCAAGGCCATCACTTCCCTCAAACGCGACACCCGACGGGTTTTCCTACACCGCCTCACATGAAACAATGTATTCTGATACCACATGACCAAGAACATGAAGCGTGGCGTCATGACGATGATGCACACGCCGCATTGCATGGGCCTGGGCCTACTTCAGAATTTGACACAAAAATCTGGAGAAGTGTTTCGAAAATGCGTGTTGGACTGGGCTGAGCACTTGAAGAAGATATTTATCTCACATTACATGAGCTTAGACTGAAATATTGTTGGGAATAGGCCCCTGAAAGTGGCAATGACGGCGGAGCAAGGCAACGTCAATTTTCATGCGACGTTTCAACTCGTGAAAAAATGAAATTTTCACAGTTTTTTTGCCCGGCCTCACATGTTTAAACATATAACCATAGAGAGGGGTTCCACGACGATGTCAGAGGCCAAATTGGGGGAAATAATGACAATAATCCATGATAAATACAATAAATCGGATCCTCACCGTTTGGTGTCTGATGCTGAACTGGTGAAAAGCAGACGACGCGTGTTCGAAGCCGATTTTTCGTAAAACCCGCGTGACAGGCGCGTGCTCTTTCATCCTCGCTTCCAGGAATATCCGATGCATGCATCGACTACACCCTAAATCGGGGATACAGGACATGAAGGCGAGGTATGACACTTTTGATTGACGTGTGTGCCTCGTTTTGGTCCAGACATTGGGCGCCGCTCGCTGTAACCCTTTGCGTCCTGATTCCCCGCAACACGCGCGAAGATGGGGTTTATCTGACTGACTTTGCCTGACTCACGATTTTGACGACTTCTACGACTTTTCATGATGCTAATATTAATTGACACGCATCCACAAGAGTCCTGAGGACTAATCTGTTTGGACTTGGACCGTGACTCGAAGGAGGGCTGCTGGTGGTGTGAGAGGAAAAGTTATCGTCTGGATAACTGTCCTCTTATTGTTTGATGGTAGATGAGGCCAAACAAATGTTGACTCTATTTGGACAACTTGCTCTTTGTTTTCACTGCAGTTTCCTTCAGGACCATTTTCCTTTCACCCAGCACACAGTAATCAGGTCCTATACAATGGACGCCTTTTGTGTGGGAAATCGATCAGGAGCTGAATATTCCTTTCAATGCAATAGTTTTAACCACTAGTGACATCTCTTGAGGTATTGAGTTAGGATCCTCATTTCCCCAAACTATATGGTCAAGAGCCACACCCAGCAACTACCTGTACCATTAGTTCCATTGCCTTGCAAGAGGTGGCGACACTCTGACACCCAAAGTGAAAGTGAAATCAAAGCTGCATGGTAGAAAAGGTTCAAAGGCAGGGGGAGCAAATTAATCTATTTCCAATGATGTCAGAGGCCAAATGCAGTTTTATTTATTAAATTTTTAAGTTTTTGCAGTTGTATCCATATGTTGTATCTGGGTGGAGCATGGGGACTTTGGATCCTAGAACCACTGTTGGCCATGTCTTTTGTTGTCAACTAGCTCCTCTTCTTCAGCATCAACTAGCAGAGTAATTCATGCTCTGCTGAAAAATAAGTAAAAATAGCATGTTTTCAGATCAGATCTTTATTTCATATGACAATTTAATCGCTAGTATAGCCTACATGCAGTCCTTTCAGACAATCAACAAAAGGAACCTTCTGTAGACATAATGAATCAGAATGCGCACAGAAGAAGGCCAAAGGTGAACCAAAGATTTGTTGATTTCAGCATTGTCCTTCCATTGTGAAATTTGACTTTGTTCATTTCTGTAATTGTTCTCTGGTGTCATCTTGGGTCTTCTTTCTGTCGCATTCCGACTCATTTTGCTGTCACGTGTCACATATTATTATTCACTAAGAAGGCAAAATGATACAAATCTTTTAATTGATTTGAATGAGGCTTAACAAGGTGTTGTGCATAAGCTGTCCTTTTATCAATGAAAAGCATGATCATCATGTATTTTCACCTGTCCTTCAAGCGATATTTTAATCACTTGATGACTCTGCAAGTGACAAGGAGGTCTGTACACAAGTTTTGAATTGACACCAGAAAAGAGGTCAATGCAGGGCCATCACTAGTGTTGGGAGGGGGTGGAGAAGAACGTATTTTCATACAGATTTTGGCCGAAAATTGGTAGCAAATGAGTAAAAAGAGTTTTTTTGCTCTCCAGAACCAACAAGCTAGCTACAACCATGCAATTTCTAGAAGGCAACTTGAAGATGGGTTGGAATCACCTTGAAGTCTCGTACAATGTATGTCATTGGTTTCTCATTTTGCAGCCTCAGACACAAGTTCATTTTCAGTTTTGAGTGTCTCTGTAATACTTGCAGTGCAGTAATACTTCTTATGTGCCACAAAACTAGACAAATACATGAAGGAAATATCACAGTGGTTACAATAGCGGAAATTAGTTTTTTTCAAACCATTTTGACTGGTGGGAGAATGCACATTATCTTTGGCTCGGTCAGAATCAGGTGAGGTCCCTGGACTAAGGGCCGCCTGAACTGGTTGCAGGGACATTTCATCCGTTGTAACCAGTTCCTTTTCAGTACTGGTGTTAATCTGAATTGGCTCTCTCTTGATTTTTTGCAACAGCGATGAGACGAGTTCCGATTTTTTCTTTGAAGGAGAAGATGGACCAGCTCGTGTCTCCGAATTTGAAGGAAACAATTCAAGTGTCTCTATGGGTAGTTTTGGACTCACTTCATCTTTATCTATTTTTGTCTCATTTTCTTTCACCAGAGTATGACTCTCAACATAGCCATCCTCATCAGTACTGACTGGCTCAGACTTAATCCCCTGAACTAGAGGGATTCTACCGTTTTCTACCGATGCCGCAGACTTATGTACAAATTTGATATGCTTATCTAAATGTGACAACGAACTCGTTGCGTAATCGCAATGAGCACAAAGGTGAGGTTTGGCCTCTGGATGCGTTGGCGTCCCATCCTCAGCAGGATCAGTCAGTTCAAGTTTTATCCTATGAGTTGGAGAAGTTCTATCATGTTCACCTGTTGATGCCTCTACTTTATGGATAAGTTTCATGTGTTTATCTAAATGCGACAACGAATTTGTTGAATACTCGCAATGGGAACACTGATGAGATTTTGTTTCCAAATGTCTTCGCATATGCCGTCCCAACTCATTACAATCCACGAATGGCGCATTACACATCCCACAGACAAACAATGGTTCATTTTTTGGCGATTCACTGTTAGAATTTTTGCTGTCGTCTGCTTGCTTTTTGTATCGCGACCTCCGTCGTTTGTACGGTTCATTCTTCAACCTCATGATCTCCGACTCAATGTCACTACTGAAAACAGGATTGGGAAAATCGTCTTTTCCGTTTCCGTTGACCTCATCTCCATCCAAGACAATCATGTGCTCATCAGTAAAACTCTCCCCCTTATCGACATGCATTTTCCCATGCATTCGCATCCCTCTAATGGTGTTCCCTCTGTACCCACAAAGGGAACACCGAAACCCTTTAACCAAGCTATGCTTGCGGACATGATCACTAAACTGACTCTCCTTGTGGGTGACAAAACTACAATGGTTACAACGCAGTAAATTCCAAATACCCGGCCGTGTTGAATTCTGGCAAAGGTGAACTTTTAAAAGTCTTGCAGTTGGGTATTCATTCCTGCATTTCAGACAAATATGTGGCCTTGAAGAATTCAAATCATCCTCAGAAGGTTGACTGTCAATAGACTGCCCAGCGTCACCACCAGGAAGCCCCAGTTCTGGATTTTGAGGCCGATATGGACAATAATATCTCTGGTGAGCCTCAAGAGTGCTCAAAGAACTGAACTTAATCCTACACGGTGTGCAGGAAAACTGCAAGAGGTGATCATTCTGCTGTGGCGAAGCGGACGCAACTGGGCTGCGTCTTTCTGGAGTCTTTCTCTTCTCTGTATCAACGACAACAGGCTTCTCCACCTGTCTTTCACTTGTTCCCGTCGATTTCGCCGACACCTGCTCCTCCGTGGTTTGAGGTTTAGTCTTTCTACCCGAGCAGTAGAACTGCTTATGAATGATAAAGTTCTCGTGTTTGTAGAAAACAATGTTACACTCACTACAGATGTTCAGGTTATGGGGCAACTTAACTGTCCCGGCAGTTGGAACATCAACCGTAGAAGGAATGGGTGCCTGTTTTGACGCTGGAGTTGGCTTATCCGCACTCGGTGACGTCTGTGATTGATTGCTATCATTTGATTCCTTTGTCTTAACTGACAGATCTTTTGGTACATCGTGCTCACTCAGTGGAGAACCTTCCCTGGAGATAGGTGAAGACTGTGTCTCAGTGTCATTAGGACGTTTAATACGAGAATCCTGCTTTTTTACAGTCAAGTCTAATGGTTTTTCTTCATTCGTGTTGTCCACAGGCGATGCCAGCATGGCATTCCCATGAAGCGAACTGGGCAGAAACAATGGCTGCATGATTACCGTTGGCATTGTCAATGCAATCCCAGCAGGACCAGGAGCAGTCATGATTGGGCCAGTAAAAACAACTGTTGGTTGCGCGGCCAGTGATCCTGGCATTGTCATCGGTGACACTGGCTGGCCGCTCGCGGACAAGTATCCAGGAGGAATGAGGACAGGGCCTGGTTGAATGGCAGGTGAGAGAGGAGCGATGGGCGAGGCACTGTCGGATCCCAACCTCCCATTTTCACAGTCACTGAGTCCATCAGGTATCGCTTGCTTCTGGCGTTTACCNTAAAAGTCTTGCAGTTGGGTATTCATTCCTGCATTTCAGACAAATATGTGGCCTTGAAGAATTCAAATCATCCTCAGAAGGTTGACTGTCAATAGACTGCCCAGCGTCACCACCAGCAAGCCCCAGTTCTGGATTTTGAGGCCGATATGGACAATAATATCTCTGGTGAGCCTCAAGAGTGCTCAAAGAACTGAACTTAATCCTACACGGTGTGCAGGAAAACTGCAAGAGGTGATCATTTTGCTGTGGTGAAGCGGACGCAACTGGGCTGCGTCTTTCTGGAGTCTTTCTCTTCTCTGTATCAACGACAACAGGCTTCTCCACCTGTCTTTCACTTGTTCCCGTCGATTTCGTCGACACCTGCTCCTCCGTGGTTTGAGGTTTAGTCTTTCTACCAGAGCAGTAGAACTGTTTATGAATGATAAAGTTCTCGTGTTTGTAGAAAACAATGTTACACTCGCTACAGATGTTCAGGTTATGGGGCAACTTAACTGTCCCGGCAGTTGGAACATCAACCGTAGAAGGAATGGGTGCCTGTTTTGACACTGGACTTGGCTTATCCGCACTCGGTGACGTTCGTGATTGATTGCTATCATTTGATTCCTTTGTCTTAACTGACAGATCTTTTGGTACATCGTGCTCACTCAGTGGTGACCCTTCCCTGGAGATAGGTGAAGACTGTGTCTCAGTGTCATTAGGACGTTTAATACGAGAATCCTGCTTTTTTACAGTCAAGTCTAATGGTTTTTCTTCATTCGTGTTGTCCACAGGCGATGCCAGCATGGCATTCCCATGAAGCGAACTGGGCAGAAACAATGGCTGCATGATTACCGTTGGCATTGTCAATGCAATCCCAGCAGGACCAGGAGCAGTCATGATTGGGCCAGTAAAAACAACTGTTGGTTGCGCGGCCAGTGATCCTGGCATCGTCATCGGTGACACTGGCTGGCCGCTCGCGGACAAGTATCCAGGAGGAATGAGGACAGGGCCTGGTTGAATGGCAGGTGAGAGAGGAGCGATGGGCGAGGCACTGTCGGATCCCAACCTCCCATTTTCACAGTCACTGAGTCCATCAGGTATCGCTTGCTTCTGGCGTTTACCGCAGTAGAACTCCTTATGTCCTTGATACGTTTTCTGAGAGGAGAACTGAATCTTACACTTGGTGCAGTACTTATCAGGAGCGAACACGTGCTCCTCAGTTTTCTTCTCCTCAGAGGCATCGGATTTTGTTGTGTGCATATTGCGCAAGTGACTATGGAGACTGCTTTTCTTATTGGTAGAATAAGCACACTGGGGACATCTATAAACTTTTGTGTGTGTTTCACTAGTGTCAGTCTCTACAGAAGACCCAGAATGTGTTCGGCGTCTGTCCTTGTCAGATTTTGGCAGAGTCGGGCTGGATAACACATGCTGTTTGACAGTGCCACCTGGTGACAATGTAGGAAACAACCTTTCGTGGCTGGAACCTGATGACGTCTGTCTTGATCTTTTGCTAACAGGAGGTGAATCATCTGTAAATACAAGCGACAGAAAATGTTATACATGTTATGAAGTGACAGCTGGTGCTACGGACATTTCATGGCCGCCAATATCAAGGAAATCTAATAAACAGGCAATCTGTTCAATCTCCGTGATAAGCATCTGATATCAACACAGCCACATTGCACACCGTGGGTGAACAAGTTTTACCACGTTTTTCTGGCAGGGCGTGATAAACAGACAAATCCCAAGTTGATGAATTTGAACTCGATCTCACATATCTGGCTTTTTTGCAATAGGCGCTGTCAGTCAGTTGACCAATAGGTGTCACTACGGTCCAATTCAATGCCTTGCGGATCCATTCACGCTTGATTGAGCACCAATCAGGAGAATTTTCTTTTGTATTGGTCCAATAGAACTATGCTGCCATCTTTTGGCAATAAGCGCGGCTGACTGCTCCTATTACATCTCTTCATGACAATGAATTCAACACATTGGAGAACTCTGAAGACGAGACTGTGTGTGGTAGAAACTTGAGCACAAATGCAAACTGGGGATTTGTCTATAGATCGTGTTTTCTGTGTACTGACCACCATCCTTGGATTCTGTTGAAGCCACCCTCTTCCTCGACCCAGGACTGGACCGATTTGCTCCATCATCACAAGATGTCTCTCCTGATACACCGGGTCTCTTTGAACAATAGTATGTGATGTGACCTTGCAGGGTTCGAGGGCTGCTGAATCTTACACCGCAATGTGGGCAGCCATAAATGAGTGCTGTAACAGATATGAAGAGGTGTAAAAATCACAGTTGGTGAACAAAACATGACTCTGTCCCTCCTTGCTTTGGATTGAGATTTTTCTTGGCTCCTTCGGCGACCAGAGGGCCCCTGATTTGATTTCTGTAAATGTTCACAAAATCCATTTAAAAATGTCCCCATTTCCTACCCATGCAGTAATACCCACTTGAGCACTTACGATGTGGGACAGGAGTGGCAACCTCAACAGCAGGAATACTTGGAACTACTTCCTTCACCGATTCCATAGCAACCTCACTTCCTTTGGGGCATTCCTCATCACAGCAACCATCCTCCCTGGTCACCGTAGCAACTAACTCAGTGTCTTCTGGGATGTCTTTTGTCACTTCACAACAGATTTGCTCACCTGAGGAAGACAAAAATGAAGAAGAATGTGATAAAAGACAGAAATTTGAAGAAGAATGTGATAAAAGACAGAAATTTGAAGAAGAATGTGATAAAAGACAGAAATTTGAAGAAGAATGTGATAAAAGACTGAAATTTGAAGGCACACTTGATATCAAGAATCTTGAGGCCATTTTCTGCTTATATTCTTCAGCATCAGATAGCAGCACATCCTGAACAAGTGGCTGTCAAAAGATTTGCAGCCCGTCTTTTTTCGAATGTTGCCATGAAGATACCACTTTTTCGCAAAGTGTCGAAAATGGAACATATAAAGGGACAAAATGAGATAGTGTGTCAATGCCATATAACCCCCAAATCATAAATGACTGGTGAGAAAAGCTGTTGTCATGGTAACAGTGAATCTTGATCGCTAATCACACTTACAAACAATAAATCACGTCCATTGTGGAAAAATCCCAACATCCAAAAGATAGAGAAACAATGATAAGCCAATAGTGAATAACTGATCTCCTCTTATCTTTTTTGTACTTGATTTATGATTTTTTTTATCAGATCTTGCGCCCCACATCACGCCAGCTATGATTGGTCCAGCCTGAGTTAGATCAAACGCTAGGAGAGATAGAGCATTAGATTCACTCCACCATGAATTCTGATAGCAAACTTAGCTCGATTCCGACACCGCAAATTCAATTGTGTGGACCTTGTGTGAGTTATTTTATCTCGTTTTTCCTCTAATGATTTAACTCGTTCTTTACAAAGCGCAAGCTGACAACACATTTCACGTTTCCGCCGTGATGACCGAGAGATGATCCTCCCTCCCTACCAACACCCATAATACCGTAGCGACACCTTCATTTCCCCGTATTACCGTATTTACAAAAAAAGGAGTGTTTTTGTACAAACATCACATACACCCTTGAATCAGCTTAACAACCAATATTGCTATGGATTCCCAAAGATTACCAAGAAACCTATAAAATATATTCCTCTGCCCAGATCTCACCTTGAATGCTAATTACAGTGTTCGTCTCTTCGGATTTTCCCTCGACTTGGATTTGAAGCAGACGCAGCCAATAACCGGTCTCTGTCTCGATCAAGATGGCCACCTCCTCGCTGTCCGGCCCAGGGACCTACAAGTAGAAAATTGACATCACAGGTCATATATTCATCACATGTCATATCACATGTCACATACTCATCACATGTCACATACTCATCACATGTCACATACTCATCACATGTCACATATTCATCACATGTCATATCACATGTCACATACTCATCACATAGTCACATATTCATCACATGTCACATATTCATCACATGTCACATATTCATCACATGTCACATATTCATCACATGTCACATACTCATCACATGTCACATATTCATCACATGTCACATATTCATCACATGTCACATATTCATCACATGTCACATACTCATCACATGTCACATACTCATCATATCATTGGGTAGCTGGGTAATGTAAATTGCAGTCTGTTCACACAGATCTGACCAGAGAATGGCTGTATTTCTGCAGAATTAGTCAACTTTTTTTGATGAACCTGCCTGGGATGAAATGTCCTCTGGGAGGACAAGGATGAAAAGTCCTTAGGTATGAAATGTCCGGGAACGAAAAGTCCAAGAGGATGAAATGTCCTTGGGGCAAAATGTCCAGAGATGAAAAGTCCTAGAGCCCTCGATCAATTCCTTTCCATCAAAAGACTCTAAAACCCTCAGGCATCTCAGCTCTGAATGAGTTGGGATTGGGATGAATGAGTGACTTTGGGATGAAACGTCCAACCATGAAAAGTCCTCAGGACAAAATATCCCTAGGGCACTCATTCAGAGCTGAGTTGCCTGAGGGTTTCAGAACACATTGCCCATGGACACAGACTGGCGTTGACACTAGTGGGATGTGATTTTGATAGGCAACTTCAGTAGGGCACAAAACATAATAGGACTTTGAAAAATTGGAGGTTTACAGTATGTCGCAGTCCTTATCTCTGCTGAACACTCACAGCTTATCTATGATCTGATAATATGCGGAACTTTAGTTAAAATGGCCAGACAAAGCACTCGATAGTTTATCTATGAGAACAATCTAAGAATGTCAATGGCATGGTCTCTCCAGCAGAAAAACAGCCATCAGATGATGTTGGGTAGAATGCAGAAGGCTGGAACAGCAGCAGGCATCAGCCTCTTCCATGACAGGAGCACAGCAAACATGCCTGGGGGTGAGATTGACCAGTGGTCCATTCATGTTGCTCTTCCTTCACCAGCTTACTTGTAAATATAGTTCTAGTAAAGCTAGCAGCACGCGTCACCAATTTCGTTGCTCGTAGGCCTACAGGCAATTTTTGTGGCGGTTGCTGGTTCACAGCAGACATCACCATTCAGTGGCCTCATGTGCTGCTGATGGCCACGCATCACCACAACTGGCAACTACGAGCAATTTTCGTGGTGAGAACTAATCAGTCCTGTTTGATTTTCGGCAATTTATGGCAACTCGTGGTCACCACAGAATTTCCGTGGTGAGTGGTCATTGCCGGCCACAGCACACTTGGCCATTTTTGTGGCAACCACGAAAATTACATGTTTGAGCAACGAAAGTGGTGATGTGTGCTGCAGGCTTAAGACCCAGTCAGAAAACCAGAATTTTCTTCAAATCTTATATCCAGTCTTGGCCCAAGGACAACAATACCTAAGTATTCTCTCAAATCAAGACTTCATGACCTTGGACTTAAAGGGATTATCATATCAAATCAATGAGTAAAATAGAACTAACGATAGAGAAAAACTGGGAAAAAACACTTGAGGCTACTAAGTTCTTTGGACTTAACAATTGCTCTGTTGACAACCAGGAAATCAGTTGAGGACTGCAATGATTTGCTCATGAAGAGGATGTTTTTTAACTGGTATTCATTTCCATTTGATAATTGCCACAATGTGACTGAAACATGAGATGACCATAATTACATCAGAGAGGAAGTCTTCTTATCAATTACCATCTCTAGATTAAGTCAGAGATGGTGCTACCCACTCGCCTATTTGGCTATGTCGAGGACTTAAGGCTGCTCTGATTTGGGGGCGGAGTTGGCGCTCTATGTATGGGCAACTAAGCCATAGGAAACTATTGTGGCATTATTTGTGGCATTGGCCCCAGTGCAAGTTGTTTTTCTAATACAGATCTGAATCACAGACACCATTTTTTACAAACTACTACAAAAACACGAAAGACTTTTTCCGAGATCTTCACTATTGATTATCAGCTGCGCAGCTTGCACACAAGCATCTGATCAGTCCAGAGGCAATGGACCTTTTCGCCGCTTGTGGTGTAATCAGCGCTTGGACGACAAGGCATGGTTTAGCGTGATAAATAACTTCAACTGGGACGGGAAGATAAGATTCTGAGTATCGATCAGCAGAATATCATCTAAACCTGGAAGCTGAAACACATTTTAGGCTGGTGGGACAAGAACTGCATCTGTAACACGCCTTTCAATGCTGTTCATGTCCTGCTATAAAATAATGGCTGAATCTTGATCAGCGCCCAACGATTTTTAAGATGTTTACCGAGAGGGACAGCATTAGCAGATGAACACCACTATGGACAACCCATTCTGAGGTAGGCCTACAGTATTCAGTGTTTCTGAGCGCTTGCTAGGACAGGTGGTTTAGGTGGACCAGGATACCGAGAAGGGGTGAATGTGTCAAACCCAACTTCGTTTTAAAAGGGTTACCGGTAGTTTAGTATCTTTAAAATATTCAGGTGATACTAGGGGTATAGAAAAAATATCTACAGTTATCTCTGTTGGAAGATTAGCGAGCTCCAAATGTCTATTTACAAGTCTATCAGGAGTTTATCATTTTTGTGAAGCTGGTCAGAGATGATAAGGAAACTTATTCAAGTCTATCTTATCTCATACATGGCTGGAAGATACATGGCTCATGTGATTACCATGCTCCCCAGATTGGCAGATATCGCACCAATCCAGAATCTCATAAATGATGGGTGTAATGCCATGGGTACCTCTTAAAGCATGGGTTTAGGGTGTTTATCTACCCAAAGTTTGACATCATAGTCAAAGAAAGAGGAACTGGGATCAGACATATCCAAAATCTTGGTTATACGTGGTTCAGTTCGGGAGGGTTCACTTAGGCCTCCCGCAGCATCCTCAATCATCAGGGTCTGCAAATTCTCCTTCTCTCAGATGAGGATGGACTGGAAATCACCAGTTTCTGAGAAGCCTATGACTATTCTAGGTTGTAAGCAATTTCGGCCCAATCAAACTTCAAATATGGCCACCAGGCAGCCATTTTGAAAAACATTCTTTGGTCCATATCACATCAACAATTCCAGCCAGAATGTTCTGACTTGGTACGAATACATATCTAGATACTTTCTTAGCCAAGCATTTCGCAAAAAGACTGAGTAGTTCTTGTAGGAATCACAGCAGCAAGCATCCATCCATCTGAAAATCACAAGGTTAACCCACTGAGGCTGTAGTACATTGCTTACCATCATAACATCTTCACTTTCCACCTCTCCCTCAATTTGTCTGATCTTAAAGGGTCCAAAACTGCTACCCTTTGGTAGGGGTATTTGTGTACGAACGCTGAAGCCTGATTGGTCATCGTTCTGCTTGAGGGCCAGGATGTTAACCGGGAGGTTAACATCTTTTGCCAGCTCATCTGGATCACCGTCAATCTGCCCTGAAATGAGAAAACGTAAAATCATTCCCTGAGAGTGAGAGAATAAATGAATGAAGAAAGTACTGTAAAGCAAGATAATTTCGCGGCTGGAAATTTTCGCGAATCAAGAATTATAGACATATTCGCGGCAGGATATTTTCGCGAGTCTCTGCCATTTTTTTTCATTTTTTTTCACTTCTTTTCACTTTCGTATTTATCACTTGCGTGTACTCATATTCGCGACAGGAAATTTTCGCGACTCATACACTCTCGCAAAATTCGCGGAAATTTCCTGCACGCGAAATTTTCCTGCTTTACAGTAATGTTGTCCAAATCAAGAAGGAAAAGACACCTTGGGCAAAGCAAGTCTAAGTGAACCTCTCAAATTCGGTGGACAATTCGAAGAATTCAAAGTATTATCGTGAGATTTGTCAAATTCATGTAGTGGTCTCCAGTGACAGATCACTGAGTTGGGTTTGAATCTTTGACTCAGGTCACCATTTGCTCAGAAACACTGGCGAGTGCGGTGATGTCATCCTGAGGTAGGCCTAATCAGTGGTTCTTAGTGCTCACTCCCTCCGTGACCACTGTAGGGAGCAAGCGCTAAGAACCACTGATTACCTCAGGATGGGTGATGTAGGAGCGAACAGGATGGGTGAGTGGGGGTGATAGTCAGGTGCGGATCCAGAGGGAGGCACCCCATGCGTGCGCCTCCCCTTTTGGCCAACAAATCTGTAAAATCGACCGTGAAATTCAGGAATTTGGCACAAATTTCAATGTTCCTAGAAGAGGGTGCCCCATCTTTTCCAAAATCCTGGATCCGCCCCTGATGGTGACCAATACCAAAGAATGTCATCTGACGTAACACAGCATCGCGAGGTAATCTGACACTATAAGTCCAAGAAGAGTTTTTAAGCCCGAAAACACATTTTCCTGGCAATTGGGAAAAGAAACCTGGATTGCTCAGCAGACAAAAGGGGTATACACACAACCTTACTTCAAGACATGGATTTGTACCCCTCCTGCCCCCAGGCACCTCGTACCCCTGGCAGATTAAATCCTGATGAAGATAATCATGTCAACATGCTAGGCTTCCACACCTTAATCAATAAGAAAAAGCACGAAAAAAAACTGTATGGTTACTTCAAATTGATATTTGTTCCTCATTTGAGTGTAACGAAATCTGTTCACAACTTACTTTTGTGAAGATCCAAGGGTTCCATTTTGGTCGCTGAAGACCAGAATGCCGACATTATCAACCTTCTAAAGTAATGGTCAACAGTCAATACAGGGACGCAGATGAAAATAGTGCATGACCGAATCAGCCGGGTAACATGTGAACACTGACTCAATTATTTTAAAGTTTGACATCATAGTCAAAGAAAGAGGAACTGGGATCAGACATATCCAAAATCTTGGTTATACGTGGTTCAGTTCGGGAGGGTTCACTTGGGCCTCCCGCAGCATCCTCAATCATCAGGGTCTGCAAATTCTCCTTCTCTCAGATGAGGATGGACTGGAAATCACCAGTTTCTGAGAAGCCTATGACTATTCTAGGTTGTAAGCAAATTTTGGCCCAATCAAACTTCAAATATGGCCACCAGGCAGCCATTTTGAAAAACATTCTTTGGTCCATATCACATCAACAATTCCAGCCAGAATGTTCTGACTTGGTACGAATACATATATCTAGATACTTTCTTAGCCAAGCATTTCGCAAAAAGACTGAGTAGTTCTTGTAGGAATCACAGCAGCATCCATCTGAAAATCACAAGGTTCAACCCACTGAGGCTGTAGTATGTACATTGCTTACCATCATAACATCTTCACTTTCCACCTCTCCCTCAATTTGTCTGATCTTAAAGGGTCCAAAACTGCTACCCTTTGGTAGGGGTATTTGTGTACGAACGCTGAAGCCTGATTGGTCATCGTTCTGCTTGAGGGCCAGGATGTTAATCGGGAGGTTGACTTCTTTTGCCAGCTCATCTGGATCACCTTCAATCTGCCCTGAAATGAGAAAAGGTAAAATCGTTCCCTGAGAGTGAGAGAATAAATGAATGAAGAAAGTAATGTTGTCCAAATCAAGAAGGAAAAGACACCTCGGGCAAAGCAAGTCTAGTGAAATGCTGGCGGTGTTGCCTTATGTGAAGGTGTGGGTTCGAATCCCGGTACTGTCAAGGCAAGTGACCAGCGTAGCAAACCTATCATTGAGGTGAACCTCTGAAATTCGGTGGACAATAGGAGCTGTCAGCGAGTTGACCACTAGGTGTCTCTATGGCCCAATTCAATGCATATAGCGGACCCAGTCATTATTGATCGAGCAGCAGTCACGTAGATTTTCCTGTACATTGGTCTGCTAGAACTTTGCTGCCATCTGTTGGCAATATGCGCGGCTGACTGCTCCTATTCGAAGAATTCAAAGTATTATCATGAGATTTGTCAAATTCATGTAGTGGTCTCCAGTGACAGACCACTGAGTCGGATTTGAACCTTTGATTCAGGTTACCATTTGCTAAATTAGAGAGAGAAACACTGGCGAGCACAGTGATGTCATCCTGAGGTAGGCCTAATCAGTGGTTCTTAGTGCGCACTCCCTCCGTAACCACAGTAGGGAGCAAGCGCTAAGGACCACTGATTACCTCAGGATGGGTGATGTAGGAGTGAGCAGGATGGGTGAGTCAGGGTGATGGTCAAGTGCGGATCCAGAGGGGCGCCCCGTGCATGCGCCTCCCCTTTTGGCCAACAAATCTGTAAAATCGACCGTGAAATTATGGTATTTGGCACAAATTTAAATGTTCCTAGCACAGGGCGCCCTCTCTTTTCCCAAATCCTGGATCCGCCCCTGATGGTGACCAATACCAAAGAATGTCATCTGACGTAACACAGCATCGCGAGGTAATCTGACACTATAAGTCCAAGAAGAGTTTTTTTAGCCCCAAAACACATTTTCCTGGCAATTGGGAAAAGAAATTGGATTGCTCAGCAGGCAAAAGGGGTACACACAACCTTACTTCAAGACATGGTGGATTTGCACCCCTCCTGCCCCCCAGGCACCTCGTACCCCTGACAGATTAAATCCTGATGATGAGAATCATGTCTACATGCTAGGCGTCCACACTTTAATCAATAAGAAAAAGCACGAAAAAATCTGTACTTGAAATCGATACTTGTTCCTCATTTGAGTGTAATGAAATCCATTCGCAACTTACTTTTGTGAAGATCCAAGGGTTCCATTTTGGTTGCTGAAGACCAAAATCCCGACATTATCGACCTTCTGAAGTAATGGTCAACAGTCAATACAGGGACGCAGATGAAAATAGTGCATGACCGAATCAGCCGGGTAACATGTGAACACTGACTCAATTATTTTCAAGTTATCAGACTGATAACGTCTTGATAAAGTAAAAGATAACGTCCAAATAATGTTTATTTTGGCTGCTAACATACCAAAGTTTTTGATAAGGTCACCAAATCATGAGAGATAACACGTTTATTGACCAGAGTGCGGCGATTTTGTCCTCAGGACAATCCAATGACAAATTCTACGATATATTGAAATGTACCCGGCCCTCCAATATTACGCAATCCCTACTTCATGCAGCAGCACCAACAAAATTACTTCAGTTTGTCCCATCAACCAAATTTAAAAGTCTACACCAGTAAAACATAAAAGAATTGCCATACCTTGATCATCATCATCAGAGGATACTTTAAAACGTGAATATGTACATGTACAGAACCAGTAGTCCAAAGTTTTGCCATCCTAGAGTGAAACTAAGAATACAGGAAAATCATGGTTGAAAGAAACACGAAGCAGTTGACCACAGCCTACAGAACTTCTTCTTCATGAGTTGAGAGCTGTGAGCACTAACTTGGCCCATTATTGGCTCCTCAGACAAGATTTTATCTAGGAGGGATCGTCAGAGCCCTGGAAGAAACATACCCTCTCAGAGATGTGCCCTCTCTATCATATGAGTAAACGGAACCAACCGGGAATTGGACCCCGGACCTCAGAAGTGACAGGTGCTGGATGTTTCCTGCACCACTCTGACAGTCTCTCTGCAAACACTACACCAACCAACGAAGGACAGCAGTGAGTAAGACAAGCCAGAAGATGTCGTAAGCTCCATCATCTTGAAATTTTAATTAGCATTTCAGAGACAAGTTTGATAGCTGAAGTACGTAATTAGGCAATGGTATGGGAAGTGGCCAAATCATGACCAGAGATAACCTGAGGTCCACAATCTTGCAAAAACTGTCTGGGTCACCCTATCATTATCACTGGCATGCAGCATTGATAACCTTGAGGGACAGCGGCAAGCACGTTTAGGTCAGGGGGTACAGGTATGATGGAAGCACCTGATTGGCTTGGTCTAAACCACTTGTTGAACAGGGCCTAGGCTCGAATATCAGAAGAAATCAAAAGAATTTTTCCCATGAAACACCTTTCAGGCTTTAGATTCTCTCCATTTTTTCTCAACCATGGTGTTTTTTCACTCATGGCTGCTCCCTCTTTATCTCAGGTAGTTATCTGATATTCCATCAGATTTAGACCAAAGATTTCTGAGATCTTCATTGTTGCAATAAGCTTTAGCTGCCTCCTGACTTGGCACTGATGTATATGAACTTAAGCTATTGAAGCTTCTTTTATACAGTGCTGTTCACTCTAATAGTCTCAATATACATTACCCCCGAGCCTCTCCAGAACCTTTCTGGGGAACTCAAGGGGCAGCTCATTCAGTCCATCACTTGATCAAGTTGAGAATAAAATGGGAGACTCAGCCGGGAATCAAACCGGGACCTCTTGGTCTCGAGTCCTACGTTCAACCATTTGCATCAGCTTACCCGGCTCTAGGACAATTCGTCCCCGGACAATTCATCCCCAACAATTCGTCCCTGGACAACTCATCCCATAGGACAATTTGTTCCCATGGACAATTGGTCCCCAGACAATTCGACCCATGGACAATTCTCCCCGGGACGAATTGTCCAGGGACGAAATGTCCTATGGGACGAATTGTCTGGGGACCAATTGTCTGGGGACGAATTTTCCTGGGACGAATTTTCCTCTAACCACCTTACCCCCATGCTCAGTCTGTGAATGCACCACAAAGCGATCATGTCCAAGTTAGCCATAGCAGAAGAACTGTAACACCTCTTATGAAAACAATTCACATTTCTGGCATGCTGCTGTGGTGGTGGTGGGGGGGAGATGATCATAAAATCTTCAAATGTGGACATACATTCTGAATTCATAGCTCCTCTTGGCCTGGACCACAGACTCCTCAGCCATGGAACGTTCACGAAGTAACAGAATCTAGCATTCTCAGGGATTCTTCACACCATCATTTGTGATAATGAAAACCAGAAAAACTTGTACCACATACTTGAAACCGCTGTAACTGAGGGAGAAAAAAAATGTGGAGAAATAAGATTATGAAGTTGATCGCATCATCTTCTGGAGTACTGGCCCAGAAATTGATTAGGAGTTTGATCAAGATGTGCAGACTGATGATGACGATGATGATGGAGGCAATTCCACAAACTACCATTTTCATACACAATGTTTTTTTAGAAATTAATTACTTTTTGCAAGCAGCTACCATACCTAAGGGTGTTATCAGAGTCAACGAATAAGGTCAAAGTCAAAGCTTTGAATATGAGAACCTATATAACGGTGCTTGTTGTTGCAAATGAACCAATCAGAATGCTTGTTATGGCGTATGAACCAATCAGAATGCTTGTTATGGCAAATGAACCTATCAGATCACTCCTTACAAACAAACAACTAATCAGAGTGCTTGATTAGGGTTGTGCAACTAAATGCCACCCTGGATCCACGTACATGAGAGCTTTAGGCTTCCAACCATGACCCAAAGCGTCTCACTAGGGGAAATGAAAAGTATTTCGTACTGGCGTCTGGCTCCATGGCTATCTTCCTGCCAGAATCTTATCAAAAAATGCCATCTAGATATGCCTGGCTCCAGTGGATGTAACTTTGTGTATCTGTAGATCTTAGTTTGTGATCAAGGTTCTGGATAAACATTGCATGGAACCTGGTCTCTGCCATGAAAAAGGTTTTCCACGATCAACTTGTCTCACTGAATGAAGTAATGGGGAACCCGCAAACTAACGTCACGACGTGGCGCTGTGAGCAATGTGGTCGAAGTCTCTTTTTTCTAACGTTAATGTCCATTTATTTCTGAAAATAAACCAAATGAGGTCGTTTCAGTACGACCGCTTGCAGCGCCAACCTGTCGGGATACCGGTAAACCGCAGGGTGGGTTCCCCATTAATAAATGGACTGCACCGTACAAGAACAGCGGCGCTTCGACTTTTTCAAATTCTAGGAATGAAGCATCCTCCTTGAAAAAACTCAGGTACTGTAAAGTGTGATTCTTCTGATGCAGCCCAGGACAGCGTTCCCAGCGACATCACTTATATCAATTGGGCCAAAGAAAATCTTTAAGGAGAGGAATACCCAACCAAATGATTTCAGGGGCTTTTCAGGCTTGCTCCTGAACGAGCACCCCTGGATTATGATTACCTGAGGATAGGAAAGAGACAGCACGGAACTCATCTCCATCACTGTCGAAAACAGTGTTCTGCTCTGATGACATCTGAATATGGTCAAGATTTCAAATGAATGGTCAATGTCATGAGTGTCCACCATTAGGAATAAATGAAACTGAACATTGCAACAAAAGAAAATAGACATTTTTCACTAACTTCCTTTGTCAATTTCAGTTTGTATGTCCGAGTCTCTAAACAGTGCAAAGTGATGACTAAAAAGTCATCTCAGTGTGCTCACCAAGTCACACCATCCAAATATTACACGCTTATCTTGCAGACTCTTATCGCATCTCGCCAAACATTTTCTTGTCAATTTCTTCTGCCCTTTTGTTCTTTTATAAAATAAAATCAGCAAGAAATTCATCTTATCAGTGTTAGTCATACTTTGGACTAATCTCCGGCTATGTCAAAGAAACTTTTACTTTACTCTGATGGTTAATGTCAAGATCGTGGAGATAATCAACGCAGTGTCTCGGACTTATCTACCAAGATAATGGAACGTGGGTTCCCATTGCATGCTGGGAAACCTGATAAACTGGATTGAAAAGCGTTATCTATGGTGTTTATCTCGCCGGCCGTGAGATAGGCCAGCCTATTTTGAGAAAATGAGATATCCTGACAATATTGGCGGGAGTTCTGTAACATGTATGCATAGAAAGAGGTCGTTGATTGATAATACATGAAAAGTTTTACTTGGCCGAGTATGGATTACCTACCAAGTGATGGTATGCCACTCGGAGGAGATGCAACTCTGATAAATGATGGTAAAGAAAACAGATAGGAAACTATCGGCAAGACGAACTTAGAATACGGAGACAGTGGGGCGGTTGGGAGCAAAAAAGTGTAATCGCTTCCCAAATTGCTGAGGTGAAGATCCATGTGTCCACAATGAAATGCACACCTGTCATGCCTGTACCTGAAGACAGCTTTTCATCTGGTGGGCCTTATCCCTCCAGAGACAGCTCCAAAGGGTACTGGTTGGCCTAAGGAACTTAGGACAGTATTTTAAGGATGTTGGGAGCAAAAATGCATATCGTTTGCTGACATGAAGATCCATGGGTGTGGTGTGCCCATGGGTGTGTCCACCACTGCACACTGGATGGCAACAACCTTTCATCTGGTGGCCCTATCCCTCCAGACACTGTCTCCAAAGGATAAGAAAGAGACCACTGGTCAGTCTACATAACAGGACCCTTTTTGCTTCACCACTGTCCCATTTTTTTCAATCCATCAATATCAAAAACGCATGAACTGTCCATCCTTTCCTCCAAACTTTCTGTTCCGTAAAACTTCTTATCCTGTAAAAACTACTCCTGTGCCCTGGCATTCAAGTCATGAAACCATGTCTCTCATTTCCACAGCCATACAAATACAAGGCGGGAATTATAAAAGGGATAGTCTGCCAATCCCTGCCTTCATAATCAGGATTATGTCGTAGTATCTGGCAGAGGTCAGTCCAACAGGTTTCTCATACCAACCACTATCTCTCACTCATTTCTCACGAAGTTGATCGAGACTTTATGTGAGGGGAAGTGCACTGCTCAATGAGATAATTCGGCAAAGTCAAGATGAAACCGAACAGAGTCTGTTTCATCCCATGATAACAGCACCATGCATACAAAAGTGTGACAAAGAAAACATGCTGTACAACCAGTCACGTCCAAGTCAGAATGAAACTCAACTTCAGCACTATCACCAAAAGTGATATCTGATTTTCTGAGTTAGGTGTTTCTTCGACACCTTCGATACATGTTGAGCAGCCATGTCTTATCATGGAACAGATTCCAATCACAACCCAACATGTTGAGGGTACTTTTTTATGACAAAGCTAGTTCATTGGATATGTTTGTATTCAAACATGTCATTTTTTACAAGTACTAGTTTTGTATCATGTGTTCTCCTGAATTGATTATGTTTCTGGAGGGCAGGGCAGAAAAAATCCCATAAAAATGGCTGCTATTTGTCCCATGGTTCAGGTTGTTTTTTAACAACCAACAGAGAAAAAAATACCTGAACTATCTTTCGAGTCAAACTCCTCTTTTTAAAGAAAAAGATCTATTTATTCAGCATCTAGCAGATGCAGTTGCACTATATACAAATCATATTGTATCAGGATCTAAAAACTCTATCAGGACCAAGGAAGAGTACATTTTTCTTACAGGTAGCAGGGGCGTAACTAGCGGGGGGGGGGGGGGGGGAGGGGCTAATGTCCCCCCAGAGCAAAAAGCGACAAAACAAATTTTTGCTCTAAAATGTCATTTCCCCAAGTTATTGTAGTGTCAGATGTGGGAAAAATGCATCTGAGAGGGTGCAGATTTTCAATTTTCCCCCCTCCAACTTCACCCTTCAGACTTGATCAATTTTGCCCCCTACGCCATAAAAGCTAGCCATGACCCTGGGTAGGGCCTACACTTACTTCGAATAACTTTGAGCATATTTTTCACAGGAATTTGAACTGAGATCTGATATGCCTGCATTGCTGAAGAGAGATATCCTGTACATATGGAGACTTCACTTTATTTGCAACAGCAGCCAGATTGCAGATGCCACAGAGCACATCATGAAGTGATCAGACAGTTTGGAAATGTCCCACACTAAGACCCATCCCATCCCAACCCAGCCCGAGAGGCAGTCCTCAAACCAGGACTTTTTGATATCATCACCACTGACGCTGGATCATCCGAACCCATGATTAACTGACATGCCACCATCCCAAGACCACATAATGACACCTCCTAATGCTAATTAGTCATTAATTAATTAGAAAAACCACCTGATCAATAGACAGGTAATTTAATGGTAATAAAGAAGGAATTAATTATCCAAGAGTGGACTCCTAAATTTTTACCCAAGATGAGCAGCCTAGGAGTTTAAATTCTGAATAATTCGTTATTCAGATTAATTCTATTTCATTTGATAATAAAAATGTGATATTCAGGAGATAAAGAAGACTTTTGATCCAAAAGTTCCTATCTAACCGCAATATTACTTACATTGGCTTCCAGAAGTGTTCGGAGGGAAAAAAGGCAATTCCAACTAGATAACCCACTATGAATACAAATGTAACATAAAACGGGAGATGGATGGACGTATTCTGTCAGAATTTACATTTCAAATGCATTTGGTCATGTGAGATAAGGAATTGAGCCAAGCTGGAGATTCCCAGATAAGATTCGAGACAATAATATGGCATTTGGCGGAGCAATCCGCAGCGTTATCGCAACCAAGTTGCAAATATTGTCCACAACTCTGGGTTAAATACGTCATTTATCTTGCATTATCAGGCCATACTTTGCGATCTCCAGGCAGGCAGAAGTATCGATCATACAGGGGCCTCAATCAAGCATGATTATCTCGCAACACACAGATCAGGGGATTGCAGTTCTAATTACACAAGGAGGGGTGGCAGCAGATAAGCCTGCCCTTATCGCCCACTTTTATCTGACATATCAAGCTCGCCATCATTTCTAATGGATTAATTCAAATATAATCTATCATTCTGGCAGCCGGAATAATCTCCTCATCGAAGTTCCCATAAAGAAATGGAAAATGCCCGCGATAACATCAAATCGTGCCCAGTCTGGAAACATGTTTGGTGAAGATAAGGCCTGACTAACGCTACTTTTAGACAGCATTATGTATAATTTTTCACTGTGTCTTGACAGTTGAAGCCACGATACCAAAAAGTATATAAAGGTCATTGTGAACTTCAAAGTTTTTGAGCGTAATCGATTTTAAGGACACCTCGAACTTTCACCATCATTTCTAATGGTTTTATCCCTCAATAGGAGGAGGAGCGGTTATCCAACAGATCAAACGACAGGTGATAGTCATTGATAGTGCTGAAATTTCAACAACAATAGCTGCTTAAATTTGACAATAGCCAGCTGCAGTCATAATTGTGGGGTAACGTTTGTCAATATAATGGAACTTTGTCTGCTCTTGTCCTCAGCCTCTGAGGTGGATGACATAAACCCACTCATTTAGCACTCTGCTGACTTTGAATGAGTAAAATCTGAAGAAAAGAACTGTTAGCCAGCACAAAGGGATGAATATTTAAGAGATAACTGCACACATTCTGCCACATCTCAGAAGACAGCATTTTGGGACAAGCAATCTTGAATTTTTTTGTACTCATGACTCTCCCCTTCCCTGTATTTTTATGAAGTACCCTGTAAAAGAAACATAACCCTATTCTTTCCCTACGCCAATGAAATTACATTTATACATTTGTAGTTTCTCATCAACTATTTTTCAGAATTTGATGAGGGTTTTTTTCATTATTCATTATTCTTTACTTTTTTCATGGAAAATTTCAACCCTTTTTGCACACACTAACTGACATTTACAAACTGATTTTATGCCCCAAATGTGTTTTTTTTATCAAAATCAATTCAGAAATGGCAATTTGTGCTGTGTGAGAGCTGGTACCTGTAAATATGACATACAAGCTGCATGGGCTTTTTGAAAGTGGTGGGAAAGCATTTCAGCAGTGGATTTTTGCTGTTTTTTTTTAAATAATGAAATTTTGGAATTATGTTTTTTTTAAAGGGGCCAAAATCACATGCAGGCGGTGACGAGAAACTATAAATGTAATTTCATTGGCCCTAGTTGGGGGATTGCACTAACCAGGAAGCAGTATCTGCCACTGTGANCCTATTGTCTTCCGTTCTGCACTAGGTCGGAAGAAAGGCGACTAGGTGGCGCTGTGAGGAGTTGGGACTAGGTGGCACTGTGAGGAGTTGGGTGTAAGGTGCATTATTTGCTTTAACAGAAGACTACCTATTTTGGGGGGGGGCAGAAGGTAAAGCATCGGCTCTGGCCACAGTTGCGATGAGGCAAGAATGACGTGATGATTTTTCTCATCGACATGGTGCAGTGATAGATGAGAGTCTTCTTCATTATCTCTCCATCCCAGCTGGAGATAAGCCACAGTGAATGACCAACAGATGAACGCTTCATGAAATTTGAATTAGGCTCTAATGGAGGCCTGAGAAATGGCTTCACATCCCACCGTCAATGCAAACACAGGCAAAATCCTGAAAACAAAGCATAGGCCGGCACTTTCTCTGCCACGCTTCGAAGAGATCGTGACAAAAAATATGAACTGAGACCATCATTTTCCAGATTCTTTAGATGGATTCTTGTCCCTGAAACCACGCCTTTAACTTGCATGAAAATAATGAAATAAATGACCCCCTGGAAACAATTAATTATTTTTATTGGCCTATGAACAAATTTTATGGGTAACAGCCTTCGCATGAGAAAAACCAGTAGGCCTATCTGGTATGAATACAACATGAAGCAAAGTCAGGTCTTGACGAAGAAAACCAATCTCCCAAATCTAGAACAGGAATTCAGAAAGTTATCTGATCCCATCAACATGACCTAGCTATCAGCTCAACTTTTTTAAAAACACAGGAAAAAAGTCTGGAAAAGAGTTGGCACAACAACATGGTGTCCCGCCTTTTTTCCTTTGTCAAAACTTGAGTACAGAAAATGATGGTGGTGCGAATGGATCTGGAAGGAATTCCAACAGGCCTATCAGTGTTAAAAAAAATAAGCATCATCATCATCATCATTATCATTGGCTGTCATCTCTCAGTTCATGAACAACTGTCATTTTACACTGTCATGACTGTCAGGGGTTAACACTTTGCTTTATGGCACAGCCAGACAATCTCCCTCCCCCATCATCTCACACCGAACATGCCTGACTGTTATCTATTCAGATGATCAGATATGACCATGGCAGAACCTTATCTTATCACTGCTTTATCATTTCAATATACAGCAGGCTGCCCAGCCGGATAATGCACGCTAACGTTTGATGTGTACTTCATTGGCAGTGCAGACGTATGGGGAAAAGCAAGTTGGTTGCCTAATGTCAAACAAGGACTCATCATTGAACCCTTTGAGGATTCTGGTCAAGATATAGTCCGTCCAAGTCAAGCCAACTACAGTGGAAAACTGGAGCATTAGTCAAACAAACTAGAAGGGGATGGATCGGGGATGGATCCCTACTAAAAAAATATCTTGGGTGCTCTAGGGTGTTCTAGGGTACCGGTACGGTACTCTTGGGTGTTCTTGGGTAGACTGTTCCAAACTACCCATTGACTGAAGGGTGTTCTAGGGTATCTCTAGGGTGTCCCAGGTAGGCCTACTCCAGAGATAACCAGACCAACGCCTAAACTGAAATCAGTGAAATTTTCCCCTTTCAAGCCTTCATCAGTCTCCCATGCTCCATCCAGGGCCTTGGCCTGCAGCCTATATCTGACTGAGGTCCTAGCACCAGACCCAATTTATTGTTTCTGGTAGGCCTATTCCTGGGGCCTATTAAAACACAGTGAAGGACACCAGATGGGTCTAGGCCTAATATCACACTAGTAGGCAAAAGGTCTGTGAATAAACCCCACCAGCACTTCAAGGAAACCACTTCAAGGCTTCCCAATCACTTTAGGTAGGCCTAACGGTAGCCCTACTAGTCCTCCTCCTAATAAGTTACAGATCACCATGACAACCAACGCGGGAACGCTGCCCAACCACGTGGGCCCGCGCAAAATGATAAACTTGAACCTTACTTACTTTTTATAGGCTTGGGGTTCGATTGTTTTCGTCTCGACATTCCAAAATTTTCATGGACAGATCACACCCAGCAGCAGCACGTCAGCCTCCACTACCAGCAGCGCGCGAATGGAGAAGATAAGCTATCACCTCGCATCTAGTCCATCACCGCACGCCATCGAACTGGGGGACGAGATTGCGCGCGATTTTCTCAACCACTCTCCATCCACGAGATGCTATCTCTCCACGCAGGACACATGCTCATAAGAGGCGAGCGCGAAACCACAACAGTCGCACGTGGTTTTGTTTACATTTTGATTCTAGACGATGCTGCCACCTGGACTATGAATTTTAAACTAAGTACCCAATACACATTTTGCGGTTCGCCCGAGATAACCACCAATCTAGTAGTCTCGCGCAACCAGCCCCTCGGTCATACTCCGAGGTCGTTAGACCGAGGGTCTGGCACGGAACGCAATTCTCATTGATCGACCTCATNGTCATGGAGGTTGGCTTACTCATATGTGTCCCTTCTAAAAGGTGTCTGTGAAAGTTTTGCAGGCTCGAGCACTGATCTGTCATGGGTTAAATCGGCAATAAAGACGTTTGATATGGGGCTCTTGATGGGAGCGCCAATATTTGACAATGTTTTGAATAAGATTGTCACTTTGTTGCAACCTTTTGAGAATGTGGCGCAGGTGCAGGTTGTGGATGAAGCTGGTGGGCAGGTTGGGGGGCAGGCGGGGGCTAACCAAGGGGAGGCTGGCAACAAGAGGCCACATTCACCGGAAAATGACATAGATGAGGTAGTGAAAAGGCGAAAGGTGCTTCAGGCCCCAGAAATTGATCCTGCCAATGAGGTGCCTCGCATACATTGCCCATCTCTAGAACATTTCAAGGAGCATTTCCTTGACTTAGGCAAACCAGTGATACTTCAAGGATGTATGGACTATTGGCCTGCCATGTCTGAAAGAAAGTGGACTCTGGAGTACATCAAAGGTATTGCTGGGTGTAGGACAGTTCCAATAGAAATAGGTTCAAAATACACTGAGGAGGCATGGTCACAAAGGCTTCTTACTGTCAATGAGTTCATAGATCAGTTCATCTGTTCACCTGAAGGTGGTGCTGGAGTTGGCTATTTAGCCCAGCATCAACTCTTTGAACAGATTCCTGAATTGAAAAAAGATATCAGTGTTCCAACGTATTGTAGCCTTGGTGATGAGGATGATGTTGACATAAATGCTTGGTTTGGTCCGGGAGGAACAGTCTCCCCTTTGCACCAGGACCCTAAAGAGAATTTCCTTGCACAAATTATGGGTGAAAAATACGTAAAACTGTATCCAGTTGAAGATTCAGAATATGTTTACCCGCATGAAGAGATACTGTTGAACAACACAAGCCAGGTGGATGTTGAAAATCCTGATTTTGATAAGTTTCCTGAATTCACAAAAGCACAGCCACAAGAATGTGTCCTCCAAAGTGGTGAAATGTTGTATATCCCTAAAAAACACTGGCATTATGTACGATCATTGTCCGTGAGTTTTTCTGCCAGTTTTTGGTGGCAGTGAAAGCCAGATTTGAAGTGTTTTCACACGATTTGATGCTGACATGTGTCTGTACATTTTCAGAGTCTGTTGATTCCTAAGTGCCTCAGACTCCAGGGCTGTTTCTTAGAATTTTGGTGCTTTTATGCATATGATTGATGGATTGTTTGTTTGCAATACATGTACTTTGTTTGCAATATATATTCGTTCAATACTCAAAGTGTCTTGGATTGTTGGCTGTAGGACAGCAATTTTTGTATCAGAATACTTTGTACTCCTCATACTCCACAAGGAAGGACCTGCAGTGCCACCTAGTTTGACAGCCACCTGAAAGGAGAATAAGGGACTGATCTTGAGTTCGGTGTCAGCCGTATCTGATATCAGCACTTCTCGGCTGTCGTCATTGTTATCAGGTCAGAGATTTGTTCCATTACACTGGGTGGAGTCTGTTGTTCTCCTTTAGTATTCTTTTGGACATTTTGATATATTTATATACTTGCTCAATCATGTATATTTCATAAATCCGTTTTAATGCTTGAGCAAATAAAGTTCATGCTTGTTACATCGTATTTTGTTTCACTTCTTCACTAATGTGACATACTGGTACTTCTTGACAATTTGTATTGTGAGAAAGTCAGCATTTAAACACCCACAACAGCACAGAAACCCCCATGCAGAAACTGATATTGCCTCATAATCATCCATCATTTTCAGAGAAAAGAGGTGCAGAGCTGTCCCACATGACTGTTTATAATTGTGTGAATGCAGCCTGGAATCCAGTCAGTAGGCCCTAATTATAAAACTATTATAAAACATAAATCAAATTGATCTTCCTCTGTGTGCTATTCAGCAGTCTGCCACCTGTTTTGGTAGGTCAGGGTGTGGGATGTTGAACAGAAAATCAATTGCTGGAGAACTCATTAAATTTGTTGTATTGGAAGGTGGTCTAATTCGTATCAACTTGCACTACACACTTGAACAGGCTTATTTTGTTGACTCCAACACTCAACCTTGGCAGATCCCTGAAAGCTGCGCACAGAGCACAGGCCTGTCTCTTGCCTGAAGATCATCTCATTCCCTGGCCTACATGTAATGCACAATGTTACCCAATAAATCACACAATACATGGTTAAGATTTCATGGTGGGAGACTCCCGAAATGTTACATAATGAAAAGGCCCAAGTAGCCCACACTTGCGATTCAAAACCAGATGGGTGGAATTGACATGGCATTCCTTCTGACCACCTTTCCTAAATAAGATGGACAAATACAACACAGAGTGTTAATAACAGTGGATTTCCTTTATTTCCAAGTCTACAGTTAAGGAATATGTTGGCACAACAGAGAATTACATGGCATGGCCTTTAAAGATGATTTCGGCAATTTCAAGCAAACTTGGAGACGGCAATAATCATCCCAAGACATATAGAGAGCTTCAGTGAACAATGTTTTTTCATACCTTTCTCTGTTCACCCACCTGAAGAAAGATCTTTTGAGTCATCAGTAATATTGACTGAATCAAAACTACATTTTCAAGTCAGTTTTGAGAAAATATGGACAAATTTTGATCTATAACCACTGTAAAATAGTTGTACAAATTGATGCTGCAGTTACGGTGGGATTTCATATTCAACATGCACGCACACGTCATAATAACATATACTAAGAGCATAAAGGATTCCTTTATGCTGAGAGGTATGTCTCATCAGTGTAAATATACAATACCATAAAGACAATATATATGACCCGAGATTTTCATTTACAGAGGATTATGAGAACATGAATACACCATACTGAACGTCAAGATTAATGCTTTCAAAAGAAAGGGGAAAAAGAATGAAAAACAAAGTCCCATATGATTTACGACATTAAAAACAAACAATACACGATGAGTTCAAAAGAGTAATGAGCTACATACAAAATAAGAAGTCATTTTAAAACATACTTGAGCAAAACTGAGGCCTTCGACGCCAATTTGTGTATGACAACCTTTGCACATGCGTGTACGAAATAAGCGAAGAATTACTATGTTCAATAAACTTTCACATAAGACAAAGAAATCTATGTACAAAAGTAGACAATTTCCCTTTGGGGAGAGACCCAATTCAGGCATGGTTAGGACCAGGTCAGTGCCACATCATGGCCATCAATGACTTCTGTTCCAAGTATAAGCAAAGAATATTTGTATGCCGCTCCAGCAAAAGCAGACGCTTGTCGCAACCCGAGGAAAGGGTTAACAGCCTTGCAGCACAACAGCTGAAATGTACATTGATGTGGGTTTACAATAGTAGTGGACACCAGTGATAATACATGTAGTTGAGTAAACTGATGACCAATGATGATCACTTGCGACAAGCGTCTGCTTTTGCTGGAGTGACTCACATTTTCCAAAATACGTTTCTGCAGAAGAACACAGTGAACTGACTATTCACCAGCAGTTCTCAACACCAACATACAACAATGGGACCATAGCTCACTGCCTCAATAAGTGTCACTAGTGACTAATACAACTGAAATGAAAGTGACATCCAGGTCGTGATCAATTTTTCCACAAAAGGTGTCCATTGCATAGCACCTGACTGCAGTGTGCTGCCCTCCATTGCAGTTATGATCCCCATTCTATGAGATTTTAATCTGCCAAGTTTGTGGTAGTGAATAAATAACAAGTGCAATGGAATGATTTTGATCATTGATCATCTGCACAAGGTATGTATGCCAAGAACCTGAGGACCTTATTCACAAAACCTCCCAAGGACTTGCCGGACCACCAAGTCTTCTGGCTCCCCATTCTTCACCATATTCTCCCCTTTGTGAGAATTTGTTTCTGTTAGACTTGTGTTAAGACAATGACACAAACACTGCTCACATTTGTCTATGGCCGAGTTGCCTGTGGAGAGCCAACCAGTGTGAGTGCCTCTACATAGTGGCATGAAACAAGGACCAGTCAACTGACAGATCTGGAAGTCCTCCAAAAATTTTGTGAAGTAGGTTCGAGGAGTTTCACCATTTAATTACGGTACATGTT
The DNA here is from genome assembly GCA_002633025.1 of Notospermus geniculatus. NCBI lineage: Eukaryota > Metazoa > Nemertea > Pilidiophora > Heteronemertea > Lineidae > Notospermus > Notospermus geniculatus. Next base: position 41,447 of record NMRB01000951.1, on the reverse strand, counting down.
GTACTAAGTAAATGCAAGAAGTGGAATCTAATGAAACGCTTAGCCAAGATTTTTGTCTAATTCAAGGCTCAGTCATATCTACATGTACATTGTAAATCTAAAATCGACTCCGTAATAAGATCAGTGAGTAAAATGTACCTATCATCAAAAACTTCAACATAGACTTTGTTCAGAAAATACACTGTACTATTTCTGCATGATACTACTGTAATGTACGGTGAGTCAAATTGACGAATGTAAATTGCAAATACTTCAAAGGAACTAAATAAAAGCAACAGAAATTTATACTTAAAAGTAGATAAATGGAGTTGCAAATAGTCGAGTACATTTTTTGCAGTATACATTACATGGTTGCTAAAGCCATCTTCAAAATTGCCCATTGAAACAGGAGACAGTCACGTGAAACATTGAAAGTATGAGGCCGATGTTCCCCAGGCAAATGAAGGATACACATTTATACATTACATACACATAAAAGAATAGAGTTCTTCACATTCTTTTGGTTAAGTGGAACACTGAAACTGTTACAAAATTGAAAATTTTGGCATGGAGGCCTTAATAGAAAGGCCAACATGTATTTGTGCTCAGTTTTAGGGTGGACCATCAAGCCAATATGGCCAGTGGAGAACTCTCTAAGATATCAAAGCAAATACAATAATCATAAAGAAAAAGGGCCATATGCACAGGTCAGAATTCAGCCACACTTTCATTAAAGTCTGACTTTTCTCAATGCTTCAAGCAAAGAGAAAGTCTAACTTAAAGCCCCACAGTATTGAATTTTACGATATTTTCAAAAAGTCAGGAGAGTGCACATAGAGGTCCCATAGCCTCGTGAAGGTCCCCAAAATGTTTCCTGATACGCACTTCACAGAATCAAGGCCTAGTTTTCAGCACGCATTGGAAAAAACTGCAGGGAGAGCTCTAATGTATTCTGACAGAGCGTAGTACATTTTACACTACGCTGACGTCGTGCGAGAATCGCGGCGATGATTTGCATTTTTCACATTCATTACAGTCGGGCTTTAAGCTATACCGGGGTACTTCAGGCTAAGTCCGACCTGTGCATACGACCCAAAGTGACTAGAAAATACAGCCAGACAGTCGTAGAAGGCACTTGTCGGAGTCATTCCTGATGACTGCTACCAGGAACCCATCAGAAGTGAAGTACACTTTGACAAAGAGCACTATCCGCTGCAAAAATAAAAATACCAAGTCGCGCATTGACTGATGTAATTTTGGTCCATACGCAAATATTTACCGATGATTTGTAAATATCAATCAGCTGATGCACATGATTGAGAGAGGTATGGTAAGTTTTTACAGACTTAATTCTACATGCATTTTTCATCACCTAGGTCTGCGGGCTCTGATGAGCTCAGATTACGGTTTCGTTTTCCTACACCAGGATTACTCAAGCCTGCATACCGTCACGTTTTTGGAACAGAACATTCTGACAATTACCGTATTTTGGCACGTGTGTAGTCAGAAAGACACAAGTACCATACACCTCTTGAAAATATCAATTACTGGTATTCCTTGATTGATTTTTGATATGAGATCAATAACGTACAGTGTATGTTTCAGATGCCTTTGCAGTGACTATATGGGTTCAGATAGATCACAAATTCCGACAGCACACTGGACATCACGAGACTCGCATGATTTTCTAAAAGCAACGGATAGTTTCATACATACAATGTAACAATCAATCAAGCTGGCCCCGGATGTTGTTCTAAAATCTTTGGTCCAATATCGCCACATATTATCATACGTACTATTCCTAAATATTATCGCCAAAAACATAAATGATGACAATTTTCAGAAGAAAGGCTGGTATACCTCTTTCATCTGGGATAAAACAGAGATCTAAACACTACGACACAAAATAATCTTACACACTAAGATCACATTGTGAAAACACAGCAGTTTGAAATGGTACCTCAGTTTAAAAGCAGGTGTGATAAATACAACAGAGTATTTACAGATAGTTATAAATGCAAACCTCCACCGGAGTAGGACAGTCAACTTTAATAGTCCTCTCTAATAAGCTGAGACAGTTCGTCCTACTCAGTCCAGGTGCGGATCCAAGGGGGGCGCACTCGGAGCACAACAAATCTGTAAAATCGACCGCGAAATTCTGAAATTTGGAGCAAATCATTGAAATTTACGGCAGATTTCAATGTTTCTAGCACAGTGCGCCCCCTCTTTTCCGAAATCGTGGATCCGCCCCTGCAGTCGGTAGAATGACGGGCTAATGTGTGTGAGGTCCAAGGGTCAAACCCAAGTGGGATCCTCAGTATTTCAACTAAAACATATATAAGGCATACCCGGTACTCTGGTGACTGTACAATACCAAAGTTATCTGATGAGAATCATGTCTTCAAGTGGTCCCTTGACGACATCCCGAGAATATCAGAGGTTCTAACACCTGCTCCCTTCACTGTACACATTGAGAGACAGAGGGAGTGGGCATTAAGAGCCCTTAATAACCTCAGGAGGCTTGATGAGTTCAACTGTCCATTACCCAATAATTTATTCCTACATTGGGTCATAAAACATATATTCTTGTAGTATCCAAATACATGTACAGTATATAACTTGTAAATATAAGAGATTGCACAAACCCATCTCCCAATAATGATCAGGCAGGCTCCAGTCCATCAATAAATCCATTGGCATGGGGTGTCTGACTAGGCTAGTGTGAAACTTTACCCAAGAGAAGTCCCCATAATATGCCCCTTTCCCAACATTTCCTGCCAATTTTTGACCTGTCCCAAGAAAACAGCAGCAAATGGAAAATACTGGACACTGGCAGAGCTACACTTTGATCAACTGCAAACGCTGCTCTACCTTATAAAATATAACAGTCATGCACCACAACTAAGGCATCCCATTGGATCTGCCTCCACAGTGACGACTTTGTACCATCATACATGTTCATATTTATAAAGACGACAGTGTAACAACACAATGTACCGGTACTTATACAAAGACACATTATTTTTTGGCCATTGTCTGTTCTGGTTATCAATGTCTGGAAAATCTTCACGATTTTTTTTCATTCCATCCTTCAGATTCAGCTCTATTGTTTGTGGGGCCTACCACTCAGTATCATTATCATGATTCCCACCATTCCACCACATGGCATTCAATCCACTGCCAAGTAACTATCCAGAAGACGTTGCCAATGTTTTACCGCTTCCTATTCCGATAAGACATGGAAAAAGTTTGAAGAATTCAGAACCTGTTTCACAAGAGAGACTCTACAAAAGTGCAGTCGGTTTCCAGAAACCAGCGAAATGAATCATCATCCAAGTACTGGTAGCTGGTGAATCCGCATGACAGTACAGCTGATATTGGTGAACAGTGACACTTGTAGGTTCCGACTTCTGGTATTACTTTCGAGAGAATATCCACCAAATTCCAGCAACTGTATCCTTACAGACGTCAGCATCAGTTTGTCATATTCGCTGAATTCACATGACACAGAAGACATCAATATTCCTGGATGAGTTCCCAGAAATCTCACTCATCAGTTAGTGTTTAATCCTCGAATTACAAGCAACATGAGTTTTCAGTGTAATGAATTTCGCAGAGAAGAATCCTTGACACTTAGTAAGCTGAAACAAAGAAAATACAAAGATTTAGAGGTGTCCGTTGGTAAATTTCAAGCTTTTAAACTGCTGTCAGAGTACATTTTTAGTTTGAACGCAAAAGCTGAGATGGACAGTTTTACAGGAGTAGCTAATTTAGCCATCAATCTGATACTAGGAAGTAAATGTACCAAATTGCTAATGTGCAATTTTTTACCTCTATCTCAGCTAATTCTCAACAAATTTCAAAGAAATTTTGAAGAATATATGTCTTTTTTTCTCAGTATATGACTGTATTCATTTGTTTTCCCACAAAATGAGACCACAGTGCGAGCTATAATTATACTACATCCATGATGTAATACTAACACTATACGAAATTAAAGGAGTAAAACCATCATAAATTTCGAAATAAGTTGAGAATAAGCAAAATGGCATAATTTTCAGGGTTTTCCACCTATTTTCCACATTCCTTTAAGGTCCTTACGAGCATATTCAGGAGCTGAGGGTGGTTCATCAGCGTAGAAGGATGGAGGTTTCTTTTCCAGTTGATAACCAGGGCCAGGATCATCTGTTAGAGGGACAGACGGACAGATATGAGTGTTACGGACAGACAGGTGTTAGATACACTTTAAATGAAATAGAATTCAATGAACAAGACCACTGAAATGAACAGGTGTTAAATAAGGAGTTTTGTTAACTGTAAATTGGGTAAATGATGTGGGGAGGTTAGAGGTTTAGGTACGGTATCCAACTGACGACTTATTAGATGTTATCATATGTGACCCTCCACCACAAAACCAGTCGAAAGTCGCTCCGAAGTTGGCAAGTTGGGAATGAATTATCTGTCAACTTCAATATTGTCTGTCTATTGTGAAGTCTGAGTGATTCTATTTCTTTCCTTATCTCCTAGTGTCATCTCAGTACATTTAGGCTCATTTTCAGTGCGACTTCCGACTGGTTTTGTGGTGGAGGGTCACATATGAGCTGAGCTGTATCAGTCCCAGTATCATGGCCTGAGAACCCATATCATCAGTATACAGAGGCGAATTCAGGGGAAACAGGCCAAGTGCTTCAAAAACAGGCAAAGTTTCCTTTCAGACTCAGAGGCCAATATGATGGTTTAGCACCAACAGGAAACTCCCCAAATACCTGCAATAACTGAGATAGTCCCAAATATTAGAAGAACATCTGCAATGTTTATTTTTACGATCATTATTGATTGATTCGTCAACATTAACACATTCCATCATATGACAGACAGATGCATGATGTTTGCTTCAAGAAAACAGCAGACGGACAAAACAGCTGACTGGTCAATTATGTCTTCAGGATATTTTTTTCTTCATATTTATACTGTTATTCCAACGCTGAGGTGAAGCTGATGCAGAGATTATCAGAATTCCGAGACATGTGAAACACTCCAAAAGAATACTGTGGAGATCATGGCCTTCATTTGAAGCAAGTATCCTTTGAGAAGATCAACGGATATTTGTGAGGCAATCTAGGAAAACCTGTCGATGCCACGTTTGAGGAAAGTGTTGACCTTGATGAACCCACACATTTCAACAGCTCAAATATACTTCGTAACAGCAATGAAATGGTCCATGGACCATGTGCTCACCGGGTTGGACATAATAGTCCAATGACAGAGGGAGGTACATATCAGTTATGAGCAATCTCGGTCAAGTCATTCCCAGGTAGGACTTTGATGATTTTTGGGTTATGCCACCTGGCGGCCCTACTTGATGTCCGATCGGGCCAGAACTTCACATGCACATAAAGGTCATCTGCAGGGGACAACATAGCACATTGGAGCGCTTTGGGTCAAGTCGTTCCTGAGTTACAGCACTTTGATGATTTTCGGGTCACGCCATCTGGCGGCCATATTGGACGTCCGATCGGGCCGAAACTTCACATGGACATAAAGGTCATCTGCAGGGGGCCACATAGCACATTGGAGCGCTTTGGGTTAAGGCGTTCCTGAGTTACAGCACTTTCATGATTTTTGGGTTATGCCACCTGGTGGCCATGTTTGAAGTCAAATCAGGCCGAAATTTGACATGCATGTAAAGGTCATCTAGATGGAGGTAAATATCAAGTTTGAGCACTCTGTGTCAAGCCGTTCCCGAGTAATAGCACTTACTTGATTTTCAGGTTACGCCACCTGGCAGCCACACCGGATGTCCAATCGGGCCGAAACTTGGTATTTTTTAAGGTACCCTTCCAATACATGTTTATGCAAAATATGAAGTCGCTCGGTGAAATAATGACAAACTGTGGCAGGTTCGTCACTTTTGTCGAACTTTGACCTCTGTGACCTTGAAAAGTAGGTCAAATCAAAAACCCGTTACAAATGTCATGTATCCTCATTAGATACACCTATGATGAAAATTTGGAGATGATCCAGTCACTAGTTCAGGAGTTATTGCACTTTTTGTGTTTTTGGTTTTGGCCACCTGGTGGCCAAGCCAACAATCGAATCGGACCGAGACTTGGTGTCATGGGTCATCTGACCTAGGGCTATGTATGTACCAAGTTTCAGATCAATAGCCCCAGCGGTTACGAAACGTGCCCTGCTAACGGAACACGACGACGACGACGGACGCCGCCGGACGACGACGGACGACGGACGCTTCACCATCGTAATAGCTCACCCCGGTGAGCTAAAAATGGTAACAGGTAAACAGCAGCAGATCAATGCATACGCAATCTGACAGCCCTTGTTGATCATTCAGCGACATCTGACCGGTTTTCCTAGACCGTCTCTTATTTCCGACATTCTCAAAAGACATGGGGAGCACAGACAGATCCAATGACTTGTAATCAAGGGGTTAGATTACAAATTATGCATTCAATAGTTAATAGACAAACACCACATTTGAGTTAAATTTGTTAACTTGACATCTGTGGTCTACCCAGATTATAAAATAAGACATAGATTTACCATAGATTACAAACGTGTTGCTTCTATGACTTCTAAACCAGGGAAAACCCACACAACCTCTGACCCTTCTGCCACATTTTGATTGATGTCTCCAATCACTTGGGAGTAGTTTGTATGACTACCACCAGGGGGCATGATGGATTTCTCATGAATGTTAGGAACATTTTGAATGACAGGATCAACTGCAGAAATAGCTCTTGTGAGGATAGATTCAGCATCCGTCATATCATAGTTGCAGTCTTGGGAATTTGCAAAATTTTGATTCTCAACTTCATCAAAAGGTGGCGAGGCATCGGGATGTGATTGTGGGTAAATTGCAGGACAAGTGCGGGCGATACTGGACGAGCACCGGGAGAATTGGCGGGAATAGGGTACAGATGGATCGGATGTTCCTGTTGTGATTCCGCTGCTATGGGTAACTGCAACTGAAAGGAATGATTTGCCGAAATACAGATTCATGCAGACTACTCTCATGTCCATGACACCAACCACTGCAATCAATGGACCATCCACTAGTATAAGCTGACTGTTGGGGCCAGGATGATGCACGTCAATCAAGGGGATAGACAAAGCATACAAATCTACAACTGCAGCACAACTAAAATACAACTATTCTAGACAAAAGCAAGCCTAATTAATAAACATCACAATGAGTCCAGTTGGCAGGATAGCTCTGCCAGCATCCTTAAGAAATCAGGACCTTTTACCATCGCTTCCAAACTTACATGCCTCATGCGTGCCAGCTCAGGAGCGATGCTAAGAAGAGGACCTCATTCCTTCAGGATGCTGTGCCAGATGGTGTCCTGCAACCTCAGGCTCATTAGAAGTGTCTGGGTTGGCTGACCTCGTCAACCCCATCTGAAGAGTCTGATTTGGCCGACCTCAGCATCTACAGAGATGTCGAACTCAGCCACTACAGAGGTGTCTGATTATGGCTGACCTCAGCCACAACAGAGAGTCTGACTAGACTGACCCAATTCACTACAGAAGTGTCTGATTTGGCTGACCTCAGCCACTAAAGGCGGTCTTATTATGGCTGGCCTCAGCCACTACAGACAGTCTGAATGGACTGACCTCAGCCACTACAGAAGTCTCTGATTATGGTTGACCTCAGCCACTAGTCTAACTGGACTGACTCAAGTCACTACAAAAGTGTCTGATTATGAATGACCTCAGCCACTACAGACAGTCTGACTGGACTGACCCAAGTCACTACAGAAGTGTCTGATTTGGCTGACCTCAGCCACTACAGAAGTGTCTCATTTAGCTGACGTCAGCCACTACTGAGTACAGACGGTCTGATCTGGCAGACTTCAGCCACTACAGAAGTGTCTGATTACCCTCAAGAAACAGGTCTGATTCAGTTGTTGCCATGCATAGGTGCACCAACAAGAAAATGTGGTTGGCTAAGAAACTGCCAGGTTACCATGGCAACACCAGATATTTCTTGAAGAAAAGATGCTTGAGGACAGCTAACAACTTTAGTACACATTGACAAGGTAATGTTTCATGCAGTTTTTGGGTTCAATGTTCGGCTAACAAATGGTGCACTACAATAGTCCATTACGTCAGATGCTTTCTTCTAATACACAACACAAATCTGTTTTTGTCATCTCCACACCAACTGAAACCACAAATCATGCAGAACAAAAGAAAACAATCCACCACATGACACCCGTGAGGTTACATGTTGAAAGCCACTACAATGAAAAGCAAGTTACATGAATTTACAGGAGTGCGGGGGCAGGGGGTTGGAGTCGGATACCCTAAAAACAAAACGCTTTAATGAGAACTCTGTAACCAATGTGGGAATGGCTGTAGGAAGTTGTACACTATATGACCAAGCATGCAATAGTGTGTAAGTTTGCCAACATAAGATATCATTTTCCATCTAGCCACAAATATTGATATATGACAAACAAATACCTGATTAAATGTTTATACAGTGATAGCGAAGAGAAATCAAATCTTTGGAATAGAACAGAAACCAAGATAACGGCTGGCCGCATCTGAATGGTGTAGTGGAAACATTACTGCTTCACACCTGTGTAGTCATGGGTGCAATTCCTTAACCCCTTAACTGGGTACGGCGTACTATTACGTCATTACACAGTTAAGGGGTTAATTTCTGATGGTTCATTCACCAGGATATTTGCAGCTAGATGGAAAATCCTTATTGCAAGGTGGGGTATCTACAAAATAAGATCAAGTGCAGCCCAGTTAGGGGATGAAGCCACCAGTACCTCACAACATCAATGGTACCTGAGTCAATGGGGATGAGGCAGGGAAGAACCTAGACCTCATCGCCCTGCTCCAACTTCACACGGGTAAGGTAACATCATCTTGATGAGTATCATTTAACATGGGCTCTTCTGCCTGATCAATTTTAACAGAGTTTTGTTCTGTGACGGTGTAGTGGACGGCTGGAAATAAGAACTTCAACATCAGAGACTGAAAGCTATGTGTTTGACAGTGATGTGATGAATCGTTGCCAGAAATCTGAAGGTGACCATCATTGGTGAAACGAAATCAAATACCGGTACCCGGAACCATTTTTGAAAGTCTGTTGAGGGTATAGCACAACCTGTACATTCTTGGTTTTGGACTGCGGTGCAGGCATTGTGCGGGATCCATGTTCACATTCTAGATATTCTGGACATTTCAGTTACTCCGTGGCAATGTTGTGGTCTGAACTGCCCATAGGTAGTTACAATTCCACAGCTTTGGCCAGCTACAAATGCCATTTGACGACCTATTAGGTTACATTTCATACCCCAAGCAGACTTTCCAAAGGGTGTCTATTGCCTACACCTTGGCATCATCAACCAATGGAAATCCAAGTACACTGAAGGTTGGCGTTGGTGTACCAGTGTTTGGGGACAAGGTCTGGTTTGGAGATTTCTGGTAAAGTTCATTGGTCATATGTGTCATGGCATCTTGACTACCAAGGGTTGTGACATCACTACACCTCCGACTACGCTCGTAGTGATGTAGTCTTATGATGTAGCCAATACAATAATACAGTGATAGAGAATAGCAATCCAATCGTCAGCAATCTAATGTTCAAGCCTGTTGAGTGACACCTTCAATGCACATTTTCAATCCAATGTTCAAGCCTGTTGAGTGACACGTTCAATGCACATTTTCAATCGGTCATTCAATGCAAACACAACATACAGAGAAACCAGTATGCCCACTCCTAACACCGAGTATCCTCGCACCCAGGGTCTTCACAGTCGCTCCCTTCTCGCACTTAAAGGAGGGTGCGACTGTAAATGACCTGAGATTCTTAGGATGCACACCGAGACCGAGTGGATGCAGACAACAAGCACAGCATGCAACCCGAGCATACATGTCAGGAGCACTAACCATCGTGACACTGACAAATGTATCAGTTGTCAGTTTTCGCTCCAAAAATCATAACGTGGATTCATACTGCTTGTTCTCATCAGAATTTCCAACGCAAACCTCGGGGACATTGTCTGTGTCTGTAACTGAAGGAATATCACAGGAACCTGTATATGACTGACACTGTGCAGGGAAATTCTCACACTCATTCAGTACATGATGACATCTCCTCTCTTAGATTTCTCTCTAGATATGTGAGGTAAAGGAATAAACTGAAGTTGTCCATTTCACAAGGTTACATGTACTTTCATGCAGCGCCATCAAAACAAGTCAAGTACAATTATATGGCACATGACAGGGACATGACTGTTGAATGATTGCTGGACTTTGAAACAACCATAGCTGACCACACAGAAAGTCCTATTGTGCTTTCGGTGCCTACATGTATCAGCAGTTTAATTAATAAATTAATAGGAAAATGCGTTATAACTAACTGCCGATAGCACTAAGGGACTTTCTGCGCGATCGGCCCTGGATAAAAGCATCAGCAGCCAATTTTTCACACAACAAGAATTCTTTGATTTGCTTACCTTGTTCTCCTGGAGGTTGACTCGGAGCAGCTGAAATTGAAAGGTTGTTTTACATATCAAGGATGGACAAACGTTCACTGGAAAGCCATCAAAGGTAGCACTAGGAGAGGAATGGGTTGATACGGAGGACCAAAGTCCATGTGCCCGCCTCGCCAGCTCTAATGATTTGTTGGGTAGGAGCTTCTTCACAAAGGTCACTGTTAACAAAGGTTTTTCCCACGACCAAACAAGTACAACAATACTTGCCATCTCTCTCATTTCTATTTAAAACTGCCAGAGAAGAGTTCAAAAATCAAGATTTAGAAAACATTTTTTTTCAAACTAAAGCAAAAATCAGATTTGGCAGAATGAACAAAAACTCCTGTCTGTAGGTTTTAGTACTCAAAGGATTTTGCTTACAGGTGCTCATAGACTGATTTCATGAAATATCGGTACCGGGGTACTCAATCCTCTGTTCTGTCAAGTATTGAAGTCTTATTCAATTTTAAAATCAAATTTAGACAACTGGCAGCCTTAACAAAAGTTCTTTGACAGACCTACAGACAGGAAAGGCCGAAAAGAAGACAGTGGCTTGGACACGCGATCCATTCTCTCAGATCTAAGGAAAGGAGGCCAGGAACCCAATGAAATATAGTTTATGTTGTTTTCTGGGAAATACTTGCCATCTGTTCCGTCTTTATCAAGTTCTGTGTAAATGGAACAAATGATGTGTGAGTGTGGCTCTGAGAAACTTCCTCAAATAGTGGAAGTGCTCGATACAGTTCAACTCAAAAGCTTTTCACGCACGCGTCATTGTGTCGGTGTGGAGTTTCTGTATTTTGTTAGACTTTGGTATATTTTAGATGTACATGTACATTTGTAGCTGATGAAAAGTCTGATCACAAGCGGATGTCCAAATCACTTTGCCTGAACCCAACAGATACATGAACAGTGCTGTTGGCAGACTTGAGGGTCCACGAACACAGAATGCACACAAAAATACATACAAACATCAATGACTGGAAATCGATGATATGAAGAGTGTGAAGTGCCAATACAATGTATGATTACTGTGAACAAAATAGATGCATGTTCTGGACCGAGTTGCCAAACAGCACATTTATATTGGGAGTGTTATTTGGTGTCATCTCCTTTACGTTATTCCAAAATATACAACATCAAATACATGTATGTACCACCAAGTTTAACCTTTCTTTTTCAAACAACCCGGCCCTGGCACGAGTCTCAACAGTTTTTGGAGTGGGGAGATTCTTGCAGTGTGTGTGTGGGAGGGGGGACATTTGATCTTCTTAATCCCGTATACATGTCCCTTTAAGAGGGAGGGAAATCCAATTTTGTCTGGACAACATTAGCATTAGCAGGCTACTTGTCATCAGAATCAGTAGCTTGCTACTTTTGAAACCCCTCACCTGACTGACAGAAATCACAATCAAACACAAAAACGTGACAACGTTATGAGAACAACACCATCTTCACCAAACACCATGGGACATCTTTCAATGCTAACATCTTAAAGTCCGGCAACATCTTACTGCGACCCAATGGAATGCGGAAGTCAATCGATTTGTGTAGCCGGTGACGATCCATTGCACACTACTGGGCACCATTGAAGTCTGTTTGTTTAGTCTGATTACCCGGTTGCTCAGTTACTCAAGAGTTGTGTGTGATTAAAGATCCGTGGGAAATCCAACTAATATACTGCCTAACTTCCGCATTCCATTGGGTTGTACTTGTTGCCGGACTTTATATGTGAATATTACCAGTGATCACAGAACAATTTCAAGCAACCAGTACATGAAACATCAAATCAGTTGATGCAAAGTTAGTACAAGATTACATCAACTGAAGGAATGTGATTAGAAAGCTGTTGATACCTGGTGGCTCAGTAGGTGATGCTTATAATGTAAATAAGAATGAAAAGAATATGACAGCAAGAAATCAGACAGCTGGCGTGGTGTCAATATCACTACCGGTACTACTCGACACACCCCTATATACACTCAATATTTAGTGGTACATGTACCGACCTCAAACCCAATATGTTCCCCTTTGATACCGTAATACCATAGCTGAAGCAAATACCGCGGGTTACGGACAGTTACAGACAGTGTAACTCCTATACTAGAAGAGGAGCGGATGATAAATGCTAATTACAGGAAGAGAGAACAAACACGATGATACCATAACTCAAGTATGTATAATCATTATAAAACAGCACGAAGCTGTTGGATCATTGATAAACAGATCACCAGCATTGTGATTGATGATAACGACCACATTATTTCATCCAATTAAAGGCATATTGGACTGATTCATGTAGGCAGTTTTTGAGTTCTGTAGGCCTGCAGATTTTCGCCCTGGACCGATCGTGGTTCATGCTGGCCAAGTACCGTAAGAACCAGTAGCAATGTACGTTTGTGTAATCTGACCACCACTGTGTACTGTTCACTCAAAAGCTGATTTGTTCCAGCTGGCATATTGATGGGAACAGTTCTTTAACGTCAGTGTAATGATACCATCAAACAACCAGCGGGTAATGTCCTGAGTCGGACAGCTGAATGACCTTGACATGTTCTCAATACATGTACATGTACCGGTAGTACACATGAAATGAAGTGAGAATATGTGTGTACTGTAATGTCCAGCAATCTGGCTCAGGTTTGATGAATTGGGGCCGTGTGTTATTGTTAGGACGATATTTCACCATATGTAACTAGGCCTACACCCAAGCCATCAAACCCTTACATCTGAAAACATCTGCCAATGGAAGAAACTTACCTTGGTATCCACCCGTCGTCGAAGCTGTCGATGACGGCCTCCCAAATGCATCTTGACCTTTTGACCTTCGTATGCAACAGATAATACAGATGATGATCGCGATGATGAGCAGGATGATGACGATTATCAGTCCGATTAGCCACATCTCAAACGGAATGACGTATGTTTGGTGGATGGAACCGCCTGGGCCACCAGCTGCCCCGCCTGAAAAGTAGAGGGTGCAGTCAGAGGTAAACTGTGGCCATTGCTTGTAGAATTTCAAGAGTTGATACCTGTTTCATGTGTTATGTTGATTCCTCTGAGAGGGAGGCATGTGTCATCCAAACCCAAGCAGCAAAGTAATGTTTTGAAAGGCACCTGACAAAGTGGCAGGCCAGTTTATTTTGGTGTCTGCCAACACAGATTTAGTGCCTTCCTTGTAATGGACTTTGCAGTAAAAACCCTGTAATTAGTGCCTGTCAACATGACAGGCACTAAATTAGTGGCACCTGACAAATCACAGTTTGGTGTCTGACAATGTCCTTGACAGGCTGCTTAATTTGCTGCTTGCAAACCTATGGCGTACATCTTCTTTTGACTGTCAGTTCTAGAAACTTCACCATGTGAACTACGGTAAATCAAGTCGTCTTCAAAATTTTTCTAGTACAGATCCCAGAAGTGAACATATCAGGTCCTCTTAAGCCTGCTGCACATGAGTGCAATTCTGTCTCCAACGTTGCCTCCATGGGAGTATTTTGTCTCAGCCTCCTGTCACCGCACACGGTGCGTCAGCCACCGCACACGACTGCAAATTTGTCGCCTGTAGATGCAGCATGACATAATTCCGTCATGTTTGATCTGCGTTGGAGACAAAAAAATCCGACTCTACCTCTGCCTCCGACCACCGCACATGATGACATTTGCACGTAGGAGGCACAAATCTCCATAGTTGGAGGCAAAATTGCACTAGTGTGTGGTCCGCTTTAGCCAGTTAGCATTGCTCCCTAGCTGGCACGCACGAGGCCCTGAACAAACCTCCTGCACGCGAGCTATGGACCGTAAAGAGGACCATAGATATCTTCAGGATGTTGTTATATTAGTGCAAGACAATCCACACCATGGCTAACCCAGCGTGTTAGTGATTTCAACGAGTTGGATCATTGATAAACAGATCACCAGCATTGTGATTGATGATAACGACCACATTATTTCATCCAATTAAAGGCATATTGGACTGATTCATGTCAGACACGTTTTCAGTTCTGTAGTGTAGGCCAGCAGATTTTCACCACCGACCGATCATCATTCATGACTGGCCAAGTAAGAACCAGTAGCAATGTACGTTTATGTAATCTGACCACCACTATGTACTGTTCACTCAAAAGCTGATTTGTTCCAGCTGGCATATTGATGGGAACAGTTCTTTAACGTCAGTATAATGATACCATCAAACAACCAGCGGGTAATGTCCTGAGTCGGGCAGCTGAATGACCTTGACATGTTCTCAATACATGTACATGTACCGGTAGTACACATGAAATGAAGTGAGAATATGTGTGTAATGTCCAGCAATCTGGCTCAGGTTTGATGAATTGGGGCCGTGTGTTATTGTTAGGACGACATTTCACCATAACTAGGCCTACACCCAAGCCATCAAACCCCATCTTGTCCAAACAAGGCTATCGACGGACTCCGTCTTTAGCCTTGTCCGAATCATGTCATCTTTTCCGTTAATGCATAAATTATTAATGAACCTGACCCCTACTTGACCCCACCTCCGAGCCAATCAGAACTCGCGAAACAAATCACCGTTGGATACTTTCTTTGCTCTTCACGCTCGAATTTGTAACATGGATTTTGATTGGCACGTCGATTTTCCTTCCCGATGATTGGCTGAGGCTCTCACCCCTTCAGAAACGGGAAATGTGATGGATTCGAACCAGGCTAGATGGCCGTCAGGCCAGATAGACTGGTGAGCACCAGATGTCAAACCCTTACATCTGAAAACATCTGCCAATGGAAGAAACTCACCTTGGTATCCACCCGTCGTCGAAGCTGTCGATGACGGCCTCCCAAATGCATCTTGACCTTTTGACCTTCGTATGCAACAGATAATACAGATGATGATCGCGATGATGAGCAGGATGATGACGACTATCAGTCCGATTAGCCACATCTCAAACGGAATGACGTATGTTTGGTGGATGGAACCGCCTGGGCCACCAGCTGCCCCGCCTGAAAAGTAGAGGGTGCAATCAGATGTAAACTGTGGCCATTGCTTGTAGAATTTCAAGAGTTCATACCCGTTTCATGTGTTATGTTGATTCCTCTGAGAGGGAGGCATGTGTCATCCAAACCTATGGCGTACATCTTCTTTTGACTGTCAGTTCTAGAAACTTCACCACGTGAATTACGGTAAATCAAGTCGTCTTCAAAATTTTCGACCCCATCCGGGGTCTTCCTCAGGCACTTTCTAGTACAGATCCCAGAAGTGAACATATCAGGTCCTCTTAAGCCTGCTGCACATGAGTGCAATTCTGTCTCCAACGTTGCCTCCATGGGAGTATTTTGTCTCAGCATCCTGTCACCGCACACAGTGCGTCAGCCACCGCACACGATTGCAAATTTGTCGCCTGTAGATGCAGCATGACATAATTCCGTCATGTTTGATCTGCGTTGGAGACAAAAAAATCCGCCTCCACCTCTGCCTCCGACCACCGCACATGATGACACTTGCACGTAGGAGGCACAAATCTCCATAGTTGGAGGCAAAATTGCACTCGTGTGTGGTCCGCTTTAGCCAGTTAGCATTGCTCCCTAGCTGGCACGCACGAGGCCCTGAACAAACCTCCTGCACGCGAGCTATGGACCGAAAAGAGGACCATAGATATCTTCAGGATGTTGTTATATTAGTGCAAGACAATCCACACCATGGCTAACCCAGCGTGTTAGTGATTTCAACGAGGAAAAGCTGTCATGCACAAATGAAGGAACATATCATGATAACCAAAAGAAAGCTGTTATTGTGGAACACTCAGGATGGATTGGGAACAAAGGAAGAGGTAATGGTAATTTGGAGCAACAGAAGGATGTGGTGTTGGAGCTGAGGAAAATGTTAGATGGAGGAACTTAAGCTGGCAATGTCCAGTTGCTGACAGCTCAGTGGTTACTGGGATGAAAAGGTGAAGGAGGTAATATAGAAGATGGGCAGGAAGTTATTCATGTCATAGTGGAAAAACAAAAGATTGTGGGTCAGCTGTTATCTAGTCTCAGTCTGGAAGACGAAGACTTGGAATCAAGGTAAGATAAGATTTCACCTTGGGTGAACAAAGAAAGGTAATGTTTGGATATCTATTGTCTTGAAGCAACAAAGTAATCAGAGGTTTGAAACTAATAAAGCCAATCTGTTGGAGGAGGGCAGCAACACCAAGTTGTAACTTGGAGCAACTAACATTAGGAAGAGGACGAAGAACGAAGGCTGTTATCATGGAGCAACTTAGGAATTTGGAACCAAGGAAAGATGCTACCCAACTTAAGAACACTGTGCTCAAGCACCAGGGAAAGATGTTATTGTTAACTTAGGACTGTGCTCAGGAACCAAGGAAAGCTGTCACCATTGTGCACATGCTCAAGTGAGACTGACCATCTGTACTTGACCCATTTTCTTCTTCCTTTGAATGACCTGGTGGAGGTTTAACACGACTGACTATTTCTAAAAAAGTTACAAAGGGATACAATCAAACCAATCCAAGTGGGTGAAATTCTACCAGTTTGAATATTTTATAATTTCAAATAAAGAACGACATGCGGATACCTCAATTACAGCAGACAGATGCAAAATTTCCTGTCAAAATATTGTAACAAGGACAAAAATCCTTTTTTCCATTTGCTCACCTTTGCAGTTTGATGGTTCAGTCTTTAATTCATCGCTCCCATCAAAACAACTATCAAAGCTGTCACACGCCAGGTCCTTGCTAATACAGCGGCCGTTGTTGCATGTAAGTTCGTCGCAGAAGCCAGACTCTGAAGACAAGATGAGAGGAGTGAAATCAAAAGTCTTATATTGTACCTTCAATATGCAATGTTACGCTTGCAGGACAATATTGGATTGCTGTTGCTACATTGTACCTGCACAAAAAGTACAGTCTGTGGATGGTGGTCAGACAGCCCATGCACAGGCCACACCAAATTTGGCCAGTTTCATCCCAGGTGCCACAGATGTGCCAGAAGGTCTGGTTCAAAGGAAGATGTATCTGGAAGTTATCATACTTAATAGTGTCAATGCCACGGTTAACACCAAATTATTTCTAGTCCCTTTCAAATAAGGGCCCCGAACTCCTCATTGAACATGAACTTACTTTCGTATGATGTTATCAGTAACCGGAAATGGTAATGTTTCGGGTCCGCATTACCAGTTATCAGCTGTATAGTAGCGGCCTCTCCAGGTTCAAATATTTCAGTCGGCGCTGTGTCATTACATGTGAGTGTTTGCTGGAAAGAACAACATCATATGCATCAGAAGCCAAATGATATTTTGGGTTTTTCGACCTTTTCATCACATTTCTTCACCTTTTTTTAAATACTTAAACAGCAAGGATGTCCCTGATTAGGCCACGGTTATTATATTCTTTGGTTTACGGGCACAAAGATTTTGAGCCCAGGTACGGAGGACGGAATAAAAATTTAAAAAAACTTTGGTTCAGTTCAGTTTTTTCATTTTCACCTTTTGAATGACAAGTAAGACAACTCGGAGGAAATAAAAAACCAAAAAATTCTTGCGTACGTCAGTTGGTTTTATTTATTTTAGCAGTCGTGACAGCTGAAATCAAGGTCGGCGGGAATAAAAACAACTCCATTTATTTGTTTTTCTCTGAGAAGACTTCATTTGAAGTTCGGAGGCAATAAAAGAAACTGATTTTCTCAATTTTATTTTTTTTTTGGAATGGCATTTTGCCACGTCGGCGGGCCCGTAAACCAAAGAATAAAAAAAGTGTGGCCTTATCAACATGGAATTGACTCTCATTTTTTGTTTCTTTTTCAATAACTTGGATTAAACACAAACTTACCAACAACCGAGCCCTCACAGATTTGCCCGCAAAGACCATCAAACGGGTATGACAGTCATCGATGCTAACTTGCTCGAATTTTAGTGCAAGTCTCTTTCTTGTCAACAATGTTCCATCGGCATTTGTGAACCGAAGCTCACATCTCGTGTCCTGTAGGACACCTCCGCCTAATTTGTTGGCACTGTAGATGACAGCGCCATCTATCTCTCGAATGGACGAAGAGCAGTCAGCGCTGGGCATGGTATCTAGTAATACAAGATATCAAAAGTACAGGTTTAAAATCAGATGGTGCATGGGAGAGCCAGCTCACAATTTATGGTTGATACAACTTATAATTGAACACAACAGTTATTCTCAAAAAAAGGAGATATTACAAGATTGAGGGTGGGCCTAAATTAAATAGAAAAGTACGCCATTTTTTCGAACATTTTCCTTCCGCTGGCGTATTCAAAGTGACTGCAAATATTATTGACGTTTGACCAGCCTTTTTGGTTGGTTAGCCCACATACTGGGTAGTTGAATGACTGGTCTTTTGACAATGTGGTTGGATACTAGAATAAAGCCAATTATGCGGTGGACTGCAAGACTGCCACACTTCCTCCGAAAACGTGTGGTGGGAGGGCATGCTAATGGTATAATTGAGTAACAATAAAAACAATGAAGATATGCCACAAATTCAAATAGGATGTCACAGGGTCAAAGCCATGGAGAGAGGGCTCAGTGTCATGATGATAAGCTAAAGGCTTTTGTCCACCAGCAATCTGGACCTCTGTAGGTCCTGTTCGGGTGTGAATGAGGCTATTCAGGCGAACCATGGTGGTACAATTACGTGATTACATGCACCGTAACAGAACAAAAGGAAGAGGCCTGGTGATTTTCCTGGATTGACTAATTCTGTTTGTAAACAACAGAAATACAATCCTTAAGCCAATAAAATAATAAAGGAACACTGCAGGAAAGGGGACAATGATTGGAATTCCAAGATTTCGGGCAATAAAATTTGGTGGATGTATCAAGAATATACTCCCGGTGATATTCATGTTTTGTAGTGAAACCAGAACTGAGAAGGTCACTTCTGGTTGGGATTCTGGTTACGTGGAAGAATACCGTAAGGTTTGCCTTCCTCCAGGGAGACACACTCTACTCTCTCCCTGACCCGCACTCCATCAAACTGGGCTATGTTTTCAAGAAATGGAATTGGAATTGTACTGGAGTGATGACTGATGTAAAGAATTCTACTAAAATGATATGAACACAAACTATGAAATTTTCTTGTCAGATGGAGTGACTGCTGAGGTTATACATGTACATATATATTACCGTGAGGAAGGAATACGGTACTTCTAAATATGGATTAGGAAAATCACACTTTGGGTATTAAGGTACATGTAACTACGAGGGTAAACTAAGTTGAGATCTTGTAGGAAGATTAGGAAAGCTACACATGATACATGACATAATGAAGATGGTATTAACAGTACTGGTAATTCTGAAAGAAGATTTGAAGGAGGAAGTAAGTTGTTGATGAAGCAGTATCACTCAAGGTCATTCTCATTTGTTATAATCATTCACTTGATAAGTACACATTCATTTATTGTTGATTCCAAATGGTAATCTAATGGTAATCTAAGGAGGGCTGTCTTGCCAACAGGCTTCAGTTGGAAGTGGAATGGAACAAAGTGCAGAAAATTCACAAAGAACACAAAGTTTACAGCCTAAAAATCTTGAGATTGACAAGTACATGTACATGTAGGCTAACCACCACAAATACATGTACATGGGCTGTGGCTGTAGCCAACTAAATAATGCTTCAATGTTGTGTCAACACACGAAAAGTCCTGTTTAGTTGTGGACCACTGACACAAAGCATCACCAAACAGATAAAAGACAGAACAAGACTTGAACTAAATCTACATGTAGAACTAAGAAGTCAAATCTACAAGAACACAGACAGAGATTTTGAAAATGACATGAATCAAGAATATTGTTGTTAATCAGAGACATTTTAACACAGAAGAGAAATCTTTGGTTCCTTTAGTTTTGAACTTACAGCAGGAGATATTAGAATTGAAATTAGCATGCTCTCCACCTGTAGTATGAAGAAAATCCTGAGCCGTCAATACATTATGAGAATGAAAATAATAACTGAAGCAAAACATTTGGCATTAGATTTCTCCTGAAAAGTTAATACTTTTTTACCTAAGTTTTTGGAGTGAATTCAGAATCCCTGATCAGTGCACAAAAAAGGTCGCCAATTGATGGAATAATGAGCCGCATCGAACAACAGGATTTCATTGTGTGCCAAGCCATGGTGGAGTAAGGGCCGTATTCACGGGTCGCACTTTAGCCTAAAGTATAGTTTAAGTTAGACTTTCTCTGTGCTTGAAGCATTGAGAAAAGTCAGACTTCAATGAAAGTGTGGCTGATGTCCGACCCGTGCATACAGCCCTAAGTCACTTCCGATTGGGTATTCTAAAGTTTAGCCAATAATTCTGTGAGAGTCTCTGACCCTTACGTCACACCTGCATTCCTTTCACTGGTTTGTTACATGTAACAAACCAGTGAAAGTCTTTCTTTCAGCAAACTCAAACAGAGCTCCCTGTATCGTTGAATTTGAAGCCATCGACATTGAACAACAAAATACAAACATAAAATTACAATGCGGGTGGCAAGATCAGGATGATAGGTAAAGCAGACAAACGGCCGTCTCAAACAATGACAAAAGCATAAGCGGACGAGCGATTGTGAGAAATACTTACATGAATAGATATACTTCGCGTCTAGCGAGCACAAAAATAACGTCAATTGCAAAATTATCACAGATACGAAGAATCCGAAGGTCTCCATCATTATGACTACGTACGTTGTTAAATGTAACTATTTTCAATTTAAAGAACAGCAGCAGCAACTATTGGCCCTATCTGCCTATGGGCCACCCGTATGGGGAAAATAGTGGGTTGTGTGTGAGGTTGAGGTTGTATCCCTGCAGCTATCAACTACTCTATCACTCCAAGAATGGATCACGTACATGTAGTACACTCGCACACGTCACATGTCAAGTTGATTTATCTGCAATCACCACACACTGTCATGACTGTACTGAGACTGTAGGCTACACTACAAAACTACAGCATGGCATCATAGCCATAGGGGTGAAAATGACAGAACAGAACAGAAAGCCCACGGCCATACATCCACTCCCATCCACGCGATTTCATCTAAGAACCGTTAGAATCAATCTCTGAAACACAATGCATGTGTGCGTGGTGTCCGTTCAGCATATATGTGACTAAATCCCTATGAAAACAGGGCTTTATTCGGAGCGCATTTGACGACTTCAGCACTTGGCAAACTTCCGCTTTCGGTACGACAACCTCGCCATCTGGTGGCGAAAGATGGAACTGAAATTTCCTTGGCGATCGCCGCGCCATCTGATAACTGAGGATGGAACTGAAATCTTCATGAATTTGCAGGCGCAGGTGCACACTTGACACTAGATGGCGATATCTTCTATATCACCACTAGCGCAGGTGCTAGGTTTCCATCTTGAAAGTAGTGCAGATTACTACATTTAATACCAGCCAAATGTAGGCCTACATGTAAATAAAATCCGCTATCAATTCGCTTTAAATTGTGTTCGGAAATATTCTAAACCTCCAGCATTGTATCCCCAAAATGACCCATTCTCCAGCAAAATCGTAGTAAACCTCAAGCAAGCTGATAAAACACCCTTGGCAGGTCTGAGTGTTCCCCATCTTTGAATGTGCCCCTCCTATTGTCTGACGGAATAAGCAGCGACTTGACAATAGTGGACACACAGAGAAACATATTGATCTATCTGCCAGTGTTTCCCAAACAATAAAGGGGACACACTGACCCACAGAAACACACACTGGCCGATGTAACACTTGACCGACGTCAGGCTCATCATTTGGCTTCGTGGCCAAACTGGCCTTTCACCTCCAATATCCAAATTTAAAAAAACTTTGCAATGCGATATGCGGGTCCCAACGAAATGAATAAATCAATGCTCTCAATTATTAAGGAATTATTCACTTCTCCAGACAGTGTGTGTGTGTGGGGGGGGGCTCTTCATTCTTTGAGGTTTCATAGCACCTCTGATATTGGTCAGTAGAAACTACGTTATATTTTACTCTGTCAGCTCTTCAATTATAAACAAAATATGAAATTTCATGTCTGTTTTCATTAAACATGTTAAAAGCTTTTATTACTAATCGCCAGACAACTTTACATTGCCAACACTAACTCTTGTCAAGATATCAACCCCATGAAACAACTCAATACACATTAGTACATGCATTTAACAGCCATCTGACATCAATCAGCCAACAATAAGAAGAGGCACTAGACATAACAGTTTAATGCGACTAGTGTCTACATCTAAAAGTAAAGTCCTGAATTAGCGCTGGTCTAAACATGCATCTGGGCCTTGCAAATTGACCCGTTAATGTTTGGAGACTAGGAGGCAAATTTACCTCTCGTATCACGACACAGCATGATTTGGCATCCAAGGGGCACATCCAAGGGGCAGATAGCAAATGCATCACCTGACTTCATTCTGATTGTAAACATGAAGAAGTACGGTAACTGCAATGCAGCAGCTGCCACCTTGAAGTCCATCTTCACAGCGTGTTCCGAAATGGGCACCAATGCCAAGTTAGCATCAAGCATATCTTGTTCCCTAATATAGCTTCAGATAAAAGCCTGAAGCTAGAAACAGCACTATCTACAACAAATGTTAATTGTTCATTTCTTGTCGGTGGGTTTTTCATCCTTCTTGCTTCTTGAACCTTTACTGTCAGTCTGTCCCTTTAATTGTTCTTTAGTCTCCTCCATAATCTGAGACCATTCTTCTTTCCGTTCCTCCATTTTCTGCGCAAACCTGTCTCGACTGTCTGCAAGAAGATCGCGCAGAGAATCTCCCTCTGGAACCTGTTTGATCTTGCCAATTCGTTTAAGGTACTTAATGGCATATCTAGTCCCTCCGAGTGTAACTGCATACCTGGCAGGTGTGGCTATCTTGTACATGATGTATGCCAGTGCCACGTTGCCAAGGTCCGAGTCTGCTAACGGTGTGATGAGTGAATCAGGTAAGCCTATCTTCGCGAGTACAGAGTGGACATCTAACCCACTGAAAAATAAGAAAGAAGTGATGATTCTTGAAATGGAAGTAATCTATGGCCAATTTATGCAACAATGTTTGTCAAAATTTATTCAGTATTAATTGATAACCACTTTTATGTTATCTGTTGGAACAAAAGAAATAATTGTCAGCTAATAATTTATAGTAGCTCCGAGATGGTTTTTACAATTGGTGATCTGTCAGTCTCTCGTTACCAAACTTGAGATCCACATTTACCTGTGAGCAGCATAGTAGAAAGACCCAAACCAGACAAGGGACGTAGCACAGTGAACAGCCAGAAGGGTTTTCCCATGTTCCTTATAGGCAGCTTTAAACCGCCTGAAAATTGACTCTCGATCAGCATCTAAAACCGCCCCTTCCAATTCAGCTTCAACTTTTTTCTCCTCCAGGACTGAACTCTCCTGCGTGGCATAATTTGTTGCAGTTGCTTCGACAAGAGGATCTGTAATGTCTTTTGATGCACCATTGACTTGTTCAGCAGCATTTGAGACACTGTCACTCGTGGTACTCTTTTTTATGCTGTGAGAGGCAGTGCCATCATCAAGATTGTCTTTTTTATCATGCTTATCACTATTATTTGAGTAGCTCAATTTATGCTTTGGCAAGACACTATAGAAACATGTCCACTGAAACTTGTCATGCATTGGACTCTTCAAGCCATTGACATCATATTTGATTCCGGAAATAAATGCTTTTCTTCTGTCCCATTGATGTCCGCCGCCGAGAAAGTACTGTCTGGTCGATGATCTCGAGAGAAAGGGCATTGGAACTTCTGAAATCTCGCAGATTTCCCTGAAAAAGAAAAGACAAGCCATATCTCATGACATTCAGCAACTAATCATGGATTGCCAAATCATTACATCATTCAGGCACCTCATGACGACTCACCATACCATCCATATAAATTGATTGCATCATTTTTTATACTTGACAAGTTGGCAAATTCCAAAAATCTCCCGTTTTGTCGATGTGATCATGGTGATTATAGGCCTATTCTCACATGATCTGATGATGGGCAGAGGTTGGATACCTGTCTACAGGACTTCTAGGCCAACATCATCATCACCATGATGACATCCCACTCTGGCGTGGCCTGGCCCTGTACATTGGGCCCACATCATGACATACAAAATACATGCTGTGCATGCAGTGCAGTGCAGACAGCAACCATGCCCATCAACCCCCACATGGATTCCATCAGGTTTTCTTTACGACTTTCAGCGATATACTTACCAAAGACTTCTATAAAGAAGAGGGAATTGTTGTTACTGATGTTTCTAAACGGACAGGTAAATCGCCTTAGTATGACACCCTGCATTTTGCAGTTTTAAAACGAAGAAAGTGTATTTTGATTACATATCTGTGCCCCACATGGCCCAAGGTCGGTTTGACGTCACTTCCGGTGAAAAGGGAATTCTCCAGCCCTAGCGGCGGCTTCAGGAACCAAAATGAGGGATTCCCCAGGCAAAATGGAAACAGAGAAGAAGAAAGGTGCATTTTGCCCTCAAATTTTCTGGGATTTTCGGTTAAAGGAACTAATATCTATTAGAAATTCTTGTTTTATGTAACTAGTCCATGATGCACACACCACTTTGTCAGAGATCTAAGCCAATCGTCTGGATATTCAGTTGGGAAAATTATCATGAAAACTGACTTCCACTTTTCACTTTTTCAGCATGCTCACTCAGTCACTGCTCACTCCTCCTCTCACACACCACCACTGCCCACCCTGACCACTGCACTAGGCCGAGGCCAACTACACTAGGCCTAGGCCTATAGGCCTAGGGCATACACTGGGCCTTGTAATGTATTACAAGGCCTACCAGTAACTCCCCCACAAACTGTTCTCTTACAATCCCTCTCTTGGTCTTTTTTAGAGTGTGCAGTGCCATCATCCGCGGATGGACCGGGAGAGAAAACATGCGAGACATCACCATCACCAGTGCAAGCGCCGCCACAGACTCCAGACACAACCAGTGCATCAATTGTAAGATTCTTGAATGAATACCGTTAACAAAAGCACATCAGTTTGACAGTTAACCCAATAGACCCCATGCCACTCTAAACCGCCGTGCCATGAGCCACCTAGAAGACCACGCCCACTTTTTGACAAAAATCCCCATCATCACCTCTAACGTAGAAATGAAAATCACCAATTACTGCCAGGAGCGCCACAATCCGCCATATCTCCAGATGCAGATACCGCCATAAACCGCCTTGACTCATTATACTGTTCTCTATTCAGCTTAAATGCAGTGACATTTCATGGCAGTTCAGTGTGGTGAAAGTTACACTACAGATGAAAAGTGCAAAAAGATAGGCGGCTTTATTGGGTTAAATGGTTGGATGTTACGGACTAATTTAACACTGTCCGTGCAATAACAATGTTATCTGTAAGTGAGTGTAAGTGTCAAGAAATACTCCAGGTATAATCAAGTTATTTTTCACAACTTCTAAACTGAATTCATTACCTTTCCAGCTCAGTGAGAATGGTAGCCATAGCGCAACTGTTGCTAGGCATTACAATCAATTGCAAGAGTCAGGACTGCAGGCAAGAGTCAAGAGCAGGATATTCTACATGAGGAACCTGAACAACTGGATAAAAAGTGTTCTCATTGGTGTGTATTTTCAAAGTTAAAATCAAAGTTTGGTTTTATAATCTGATATCAACAACGGTAGAGATGTCATCCCACTTTACTCTGCAATCATTACTTTCTATTTCAGCTGAATTCCTGCAGGCCATTCGGAAGCAAAAGCCTGGTGACTATGAGATCAGTGTATTGGATTTGGCTTCTGGGAAGGGAGGTGACTTGTTGAAATGGAAGAAGGGCCACATCAGACATCTTATCTGTGCAGGTAGAGCGAAGTATTAAGTCTTTTTCTAAAGTATTTGAATATACATCCATTCCACATCCTCCCAACTGCTGGGAATTAATGAATTCAAACATATCCAACTTGCAGATATAGCTGGCACATCAGTTGAACAGAGTGAAGCACGTTTCAAGGAAATGGTTGCTAGAAATTCAAAAGAGAGACATCCACAGAAGATGTTTACATCTGAATTCATCACAGCCGACTGCACGCAGGTATTCCTATTTGTCAAACTTTCATGACATCTTTTATGTGAAGCCACTTAATTGTCTGATGATCTGTGATTGCTGTTTTGAGGCAGGCTGAATAACTGCTCAGTTTGTGACCAAGAAATACATCAGTCAGTGGCATGCTTCATTGTCCTTTCCAGGCAAGGTTAAAAGACTTGTTTAAAAACCCAAGCCATGGGGTCGATCTTACCAGCTGCCAGTTTTCCTTTCACTACTCATTTGAGAGTTATGAGCAGGCTGATAAGATGTTACAGAATGCCTGTGAGGCACTAAAACCGGGCGGGTACTTCATCGGGACCACACCAAATGCATACGAGTTGGTGTAAGTATGAACCTCTTTGACAATGTACAATAGTTTTGAGTTGATGTGAGCAAAAGGATCAAGTTTTTGATCAAAATAGTTTGAAATATATGGTATGATTAAAAGTGAAACGATGCCTTATTCTTAAATTGTTCCAAAATAGAACAGCCATTTAAAATGACATCAAAAGTGACCTAAACTTTTATAATTCATTTACAGGAAAAGATGGCGTTCATCTGAAGACAACAGCTTTGGTAATGAAGTCTACCGAATCACTTTTGATAGTGACAATAAAGAAGACATTCCCTTATTTGGTGCTAAGTACATGTTTCATTTGGAAGGAGTAGTTGACTGCCCAGAGTTCTTGGTCCATTTTCCCACATTAGTCAGGTAAGCATTGAAGCTTTCCCTCTGTTTGTATGGTACCCTTTCCCTCTGTTTGTATGGTACCCCTGCCCCCATTTTGGACCCTGTTTGTTCGATATCATTTTGATGTTTTCCTTTCCCAGGTTGGCCAAAAAACATGGTATGAATCTCATATACAAGAAGACATTTGGAGAATATGTTTCAGAACATGCACATCTTGGAGACAGCCGGGCCCTCCTTGGTATAATGCAAGCCCTAGAGGTGAGAACTTGGGTATATGGGAATTGACAGAAGTTGGGCTTGTGAACAGAGAGTCCGAGTTCATTCCCTCCAACCCTACTTTGGAAATTTCCTATTGGTAAATCGGGATGATAATGTTGTATATTGACGCTGATATCTCATTAAGTATTGATGAAATATATTTTGTTCTTCAGCCCTACCCCCCAGCTGAAGGTTTTCAGTTGTTATGTGAAAACGAAGATGGATATACCACAGCAAAAGAGGTCCATACCAAGTTGTGCCAGGAGGCTGAGGAGAAAGGAGAGGGGCAAAAAAGGCAAATCAAAGTGGTAGGTCTGATAGTCCTAATCCCTCATCATGAGGTTTTCTTACTTTGTGTAGATTCATTAACTTCGTGCGAACCTGAATAATTTCTGTTTCCTCTTTCCAGGGCACCTTGTCAAAAGATGAATGGGAAGCTGCCAGTAAGTACCAATCTAATCCAATCAGATATGCATCTCAAATTAAGCAATGTACATGTATATACATGGGGGCGGGGTCTCTTGTACTCGTCTCAGTACTTCTGTTCGTTTTTAATGAACGTTGATCAAGGAATTTCAGTAGTTGTAGTTCCAAATTCTCCTCCTTTCAGCATTGTACCTGGTCTTTGCATTCCAAAAAGAAGATACAACACAACAGCAGTCAGCAGAGCAGACGGCAAAAACTGGACAGAAGCGACCTCATGAGGAAGTTGATGAAACTACAGTGACGAAACGTCCTCGTGAGGAAGTTGATGAAACTACGCTCCATCATAAGGAAGTCGGTGAAACTGTGATGAATCCTGGACAGAAGCCACCTTGTGAGGATGTTGATGAAACTGTTGGTGAATCAAGAGAGGGAGAAGTTGTTCCAGAGGAAGTTTAGGAAGCTGGATTGAGCCAAGAGGACTTGTGATGATGAAGAACATGTGCTGATTGTTCATACTGTGTTCTCTGTTGGCTGTGTTCTCAGGGTTTGCCACTTGACAAAGGAAGAGGACAGGAAGCATGGATGATGTTCAGTCCAAAATTCATTCGCTCAATGAAAAATGGGAACTGATTTAATAGAACAATGAATTGAGACTCTGTTGCACATCATGGTGTTAATTCTTCTGTTTTCATTCTTCATGTTGAACTTACTGAATGAGTTGGTGAAAAATTCAAATTGATTTAATGATGGAATCAGGAAAGAGTAAATCACAACCCCTCTCTCAAATTCTTGGCAATACAGCCTTGCTTTCTCTGCCTACTGTCGTATCTCTAATGCATTTTGACTTTGTAGAATTGAATAAATCTTTGTTGTAAAGTGTGTTTTTGCTTTTTCATGTGGCCTGATAACTGCAGACAGTAGCACAGAAATATACATGTACAGGATGTACAGGTACTGGTACATGTATACTTGGTCACCCCTGAACCATCCTGGGAACCCAGGGCATTTCCACTCTGCATAGCGCGTTACAATGCCCTGGGGAAACCCACCCCGTTTTGATGGGGAAGAGGGCTGTTCCCTCATGTGTACTCGCCAACTGGTAATTCACGAATAAACCATGCAATGCAGTGGGGGATCGCCACTTGATGTAATGGGCAGACATCGCGCCTAGTGCTGTAACGTATGCACATATATCTGTTGTTATGAGTTAGCGGGTACCAGTCTCATGGCAATGCATCTCATTCCATAATTTATGCATGCTGTCGGAATGATAGCTGCCCCAAACACATGAACTGGATCATACCTTCGTGGTTTGAACCCGTCGGTACTTACCCATTATCTAGATAATCCATGACAACCAGTTTTACGCGAAGTTAATTCAGGAATATTAAAAAATCCAGCGAGTTTGTCAGCGAATCGAGGAATGTTTGAAACCACCATATTTGGGAGTGACCATGGCGGGAGAGAAGCTTCGCTGTGATTGGTTGTATTCAGCGACAGATTTTCTGTCGCTAGTTCCACAGCGAAAAGGCGCCAATTTCAACAGGGCCTCGGACGTGCGAATAGGGGAGCGCGTTTTAGAGGACCTGTTGCAAGAGGATGCCCCTGAACATGTCAACTATGGACCTGCATGTCAATGAGGTTATCGCCACTTCTCCACAGAAAGATGTCGCTGTGACCGTATCAGGCTTTTCATTGTCTTCAGGACGTCATCTCCGTGGCAATACGAGGTGCGAGCATGAAGCCACAACGTCATCATGGAAGTGTGATCGTTGACGTCCGTACAACGTCACAGTGGAAAAGTTGATATGGTCGCAGTGCCATCTAATGATAGAAAAAGAATGGCTACAACCCCATTAAACCAGTAATTGGACTGTACATGTACTTAGACACTGGGGACACCAGGGGGTTGGTGTCATTATCATGGGTGAAAGACGATACATTCTTTTTGAATAGGGTTCGAGCTGAGGCATTTATTGGGAGAACATGTTAAAATTGGATTCTTGCCAATGGGTTTGATAATGACCCATTAGACACCGATTTAGTCCTGAACTTCACGACGCATTCTCTGGACAACAGACAACGGGACGTTCCTTAGTCTGGTAACAAACCACCAGTTTCTCCGACACACTGGGAAGTTCCTTCGTCATAGCAGGAGCAGGAGCAGCATTTCACATTTGGTTGCAAGCCATGGAGTACGCGTAAACAGAAACAAAAATGTTATGTTTTGATATCTTGCATTTGCAACTTTATTGGCTGAATACATAAGCATTTTCAAAAAGCATTGGAATCTGACCACAGCGACATTGGAAAGGAAAACAGGCTCCATGCCTCCTGACATTTACATGTAGTCCAAGGTAGATTACTATCAATTTCATTTGATGTTGGTAGACAAGATGGCATCACACTTCATACAACCAACAACTTCAGAATTACTACTTGCATCTAAAACCTAGCAGTTTTTCTGTTGCTTTTTACAATTCTTTGGCCATCATCAGTGAATGGTACGAAAGAAAAATACCATCTCGGCAGGAGTTGAGGAATTACACAAACAGTTGAAAAATGGTAAGAATTCTTTTAAGAATTTTTTATCAGCTTCTGAATTGGAATAAATTCCTAAGTCACTTCAGGATGTTTGAAAAACAGAGTCCGCAATTCCTTTTGTTTGAGTTTTCATAGATCATCTCTGCAGGCTATAGGCAGGCACCAATGCAGGTCTAAGCTATCAATCGAAGTATTTACAAAAGATCCACAATCATCTCACAGAAACATTTCTATCGGAGATGAAATGGTCCATGGACCATGTCAGAGATGCCAACCTAAAAATTTGGCTGTCAGTATTTTTTCCTAAATTTTGGCCATTTGTCAGTAGTTTTAGGGTTGCTGTCAGTAATGAAGCATTTTAGTTAAAACTCAAACTTTTGAAGTGATAGTCTAATAATGCATGGATTGCCATTGGAACATGTGGAAATGTGATGATACTTCTGCGCAGGAATCGATCGCAGTGCCCTCGAATCCCCGCTTTGGCGGGATTTCGAACTAAACACTATGTTTAGTTTAGGATATGGCCGCGGTGGCGCTGCTATCGCCTTGGATCGAGCGCTGGCAAAGCACGGGAATTGAAGTTCATGGAGTTTTTTTTACTTCTTTATTTTTGTTTTCAACGTAATTAACATTTTTACGACGTAGTACCGTAATGGGTGGCCAAAATGCGGAAAAAATACGGCGAAAAACGTAGGGTTGGCATTCCTGCCATGTGCTCACCTGGTTGAACGTACCAGAAGAACAAATGTCAAATGTTAAATCGAACTCTGTGACCTTGAAAAGTAGGTCAAATCAAAAACCCATTACATATTTCATGTATCCTCATTAGAAGCACTAATGATAAAAATTTGGAGACGATCCAGTCACAATTTCAGGAGTTATTGCACTTGAAAAGTAAGCCAAATCAAAAACCCGTTATATATGTAATGTATCCTCATTAGATACACCTATGATAACAATTTGGAGGTGATCCAGTCATTAGTTCAGGAGTTATTGAACTTTTTGTGTTTTTCGTTTCTGCCACCTGGTGGCCAAGCTAAGAGTCAAATTGGACTGAAACTTGGTGTCATGGGTCATCTGACCTAGGGGTATATAATGTACTAAGTATCAGACCAATAGCTCCAGCGGTTACGAAATGTGACCCGCTAACGGACGACGGACACTGCACCATTGTAATAGCTCACCCCGGTGAGCTAAAAATCATACATTATCAGGGAATTGGTTTTTGGTAATATCACAATGTAGCTTTTCTATGCACACACTCGGTATTCACAAAGCCCGTAGAACTTTAAGGGTCTGCAAATCCTTTGTCAGGCTGAGCGCAAACAATAGGTTTCCCCAAATGGACAATAATTAATGCACTCCATTAAGTTACGACAGAACCCTAACA
>NMRB01000950.1:161387-226120 GCA_002633025.1 Notospermus geniculatus | reverse complement strand
TAAAGTCTGGCAACATCTATCTTCGACCTAATGGAATGCGGAAGTCATGTAATGTGACAGAGCTTTGCGGTTTATAATCATGCCTGTCGATCACTTGTGGTCGTTCCCCGATTGTTCGCGTTGTCCACCGGTCATTCAATAGCCGCGTGTGATTAAAGGTCCGTGGAAAATCCAACGATCAATTTCCTAGCTTCCGCATTCCATTAGGTCAAAGATAGATGTTGCCAGACTTTACAATGTACCTTGTGCGTTTGTAACAGCAAGTAAAAGACCCCATCCAAGTGAGGAACATGAGTAGCTTGAGATGGCCTCTTCCATACTTACCAGGGCAAATAATGCTATGGCTTCGGCCCTGATGGAAAAATCTGATACAAATAGTGCAAGCCATAAGGAAACCAACAATGGTGAATTGCCCGTTGAGAGCCAACTTGCACAAGAAAACTCTGGAGGAGGTCCTTTAGGCTCATTTTGGGGGAGGGGTTTGGTCAGTCCAGAAGTGATTCAGACAGTTCCTTCATGTTTACGAGGTAAGTTGTGCCACATGGCGAGGGATGAATTGCTAAATGCAGAGCAACTTGCTGCATCAGAAACCAGACTCTACGAATCTTTCTGCAGAGACAGGAGACATGGTTGGCATGGTGAGATCGCTGTCATATTACCAGGGTCCTCGATCCTTCGCGATTGAGAGAGAGAGAGTGACGCCATGCTCTCCAAGAGGCTGTTGTCTATGTGTCATTCTTCCCATCTTCCCAATGTTAACTCGTCTGCCCCCAGAGTCCAGCAGACGACATCTTCTGTCAAAGTTTTCTCACATCCTGTGGTACTGATTGAAAAATATTTGAAGAAAGGTTGTTCCTGTTAACCATCTGAAGAATGTTTCTTCAAATTTTTTCCAATTCATCTCCAAGGCTTTTAGAAAACCTCACCTCAGAGGATAAGGTACTGTCTGCTCCATCTTGGGGTCAGACGAGTTAAGGGTTAAAATTTCTACAACTTTGGTCCCCTGTCCAGGGGGCAGAAGTCCTAGGGGGGCAGAAGTCCTAGGAGGGCAGAAGTCCTATGGAGCAGATGTCCGGGGGCAGATGTCCTTGGGGGGCAGAAGTCCGGGGGCAGATGTCCTGCTGGCAAATGTTCTGATACCGTAAGAAAGCAGAGACCAAAGGCGTAGTTTTGACGCTTGGTATTTCAAGGTGGAAATTACTTCTTTCACGATTGCACTCACCGGTAGCATCTTTGGTATTTATGAACGGGAACCCCTGATGTTAAACCGTATTCAATTCCAGACGTGCCTTGCTTAGAGTTTACTTCCTGGATGTGTAAAACTGATGAAAATGTCCTTCTCATTCCAGCATCATAATGATGAATCAGGGGACAGAAAGTCTGAATCACCCCCTCTGGCCCAACAAGAGGACCTGGCGGAGGAGGTAGGACGCAATACAGTCAGTTTCAAATTTTTTTACTCCGCATGCGGCACTCTCAGCGTTCGCTTTCTCACCGCTGGTGCTAGCATGTCATTCTGCTAAACTAAGCCTCGTGACCCCGTAATAGACCATTCTCAAATGGGGAGCGCCAATTGGTCACGTGAGACTGATAGAGCAGACGTGACACCTATAGAAGCTCATTGTTCGAGAGATGCGGTTCACCAAGCAAGGCCAATCACACCTTGAATCGTCATGAATAATAGGTGGCGTCGGTGTACTATCAGTTCAAACCCACGCGTATATTCTCGTGTGGTCTGCGTGATCGGGGTTCCCTATTGACGTAAACGACCAAAGATCTGCGCACTTCCACCGAAATCTCAACCGCAACCTCGATCTGAAACTGAATGACGTGACACAGACAACCCCCCGACAGGGACTTCGAAGACGTTGCGTCATAGTCGACCATTGCAGAATCATGGATTGCATCACGTCACCAGGTTTCAGATCGAGGTTGTGGTTGCGATTTCGGCAGAACTGCGCAGATCTGCTAATTCGAGAATCGTCTATTCTGATGCTTTATTTATCAGAACTGTCTCATTTCTGTTTTAAAGGGACCATAATAGGGAGCTTACTATTTGGCTTATATCAGTGTGGTCACTTCATCTCAGGTGGCGCTAGCAACTGACAACCTACAGATTTTGGTGGAAATGTTGATGTTTAGTGTATTTCACTTGCAATACATGTCAGAGTTAGATTCTCATACCAACTGATTGGTGTAATGAGCACATCGAAGTGCCTATGGGGCAGCTGCCTGTAGGGTTCCTTTAAATCTCACTTGCCATCATACTGTTTATGACTCTCGCTCACTTGTGGCGGGCGGACACTTTGGTCGCGTGACATCTTGGTTCACTCTCCCTGTCGTGCTGTGGTTTACAGTTCCACTGCAGTCAACTGTCGTCGTCAAATATTTCTTGACAACTGGCATTCGCGTCAAGCGATGTTACTCGACCGAAATGTTACGCCTCCTTCATGCTGTCATACTACTTTGCAAAACCTCAGGCACCCGGATGATGGTCTGGGCCTGACGATGTTAGTTATGCAGATTCCACAGCCCAATTCGATGGTCCTACAAC
The DNA here is from genome assembly GCA_002633025.1 of Notospermus geniculatus. NCBI lineage: Eukaryota > Metazoa > Nemertea > Pilidiophora > Heteronemertea > Lineidae > Notospermus > Notospermus geniculatus. The sequence goes on along the minus strand of NMRB01000950.1, from coordinate 223,566 downwards.
GCGCTGCTTGTGCTGGCTTGCTAACCGTGTTGAACACTGCACAGACAAGAAGCTTTTCTCACTGTTGTAAAATGTAAGAGTATCACCTTAACGTCGACTTGGAGAATTTTAGCAACAACTAAATTGTGCTTTCTTAAATGTTGTCCTGCAATGAGATGCTTTAACACAACCGCACTGATGTCACTGGGGACACAATCTGGTCCTAGTGCACTGTTCTCGAAGACCGTCTTCACCTCTAGCTCTCGATGGGAAGGAAACCGCTTGCGTTCTTACTCCACATAGAACATAAGCCCTATTTAAGCCGGGTTCATTGGCACATGGATTTTGTCCGATTCAGGTCTGTAAAAATGGATCAAATTGACTTTTGCGTTGTCGTATCCGGAAAACTAGGGGCAAATGGACTGGAAACAGACCGGATCCATGTGCCAATGAACCCCACTTTACACGGCAGAATTTTCATCGGCGTGCTCCATCCATACTGAATGTAAAGAGGTCGAGCCAGCTTGTCTCGATACCAAATGGTACACAGTGTGAACAGGCCTGTCCCGTTTGAATTTTTGGGCTTGGTCCGGGTCGAGCTCTACAAGCTTCAACCGGGCTAGTGTAAAAAGGACTATAGAACTCAGAAAAAATGAAGTTCATCTATTTACAGTGCCTCCAAAGCATTGATAATTTGCAAATTCCTCATTCAAGTGAAACAAAAAAAATGAAACCAAAAATAAACCAAATGTTCAGTGTACAAGTGTAGAACAATTATCCCTATCCTTGGTGTAGAAAGTTATTTCAATGTTAGATTGCTTGTTTATGGTTCTGTTTACTAAAATCCTAATGGTTTCATGTTATACAATATTTATCTCATATTTTATTGCTCTTTTTGTTACGATGGGTATTTAGATTGACTTGGGAATATAATTGGAGTATTCCTCCCTGTGTGTTAACTCGTTAGATCTCGGCACGAGCAGGCAATACGTCGTTTATGTCGATATGGGCAGACAACGAGTCCCGGCGTACGATGTTGATCGTGTCTGACATGTCAAACTTCAATGTTCGGGAATTTCTTGAGCAGTATTACAGTATTAGGCCTACTAATCAAGTATGAACTGAACACTCCGAAGCCTGGTGCCAAGAATTGTTTTAGTTCCATCTTGTAATGATAGATGTCTCTGAGGGTTGATATCAAGTGTATAATGATCTGCCAATCATTCAATCACTATCGCTGATTGGTTTAGTTGTGCTGCTTGTCACTAGGTGGCAGCAATGCATCTTTGGGTAAACACCATAGCCTATGACATGTTTATTGTTTGAATTGAATGGAAGTCACATGGTCATATTGGGGAATAATACACCAAATGGATTGAAAAGGATGGAAAACGCAAAAATAATGTGATGATCAATAGAAAACAAGGGAAACATGGGTTTTCATTTCAAAGGGGTCAAAATATCTTTCAGTTTGGTCTCTTCCCTCAGTCCCCTATGCAAGGGAGCTTGTGCAGATGATGTCATCAGAGAAAAATCTGCCACCTTGATGGTCAAATTGATGTCAAATTACATGTACTTCGTTGACCCACATCAGGCGCGGATCCAGGGGGCGCCCCCTTTCGGCCAGCAGATCTGTAAAATTGACCGTGAAATTCTGAAATTTGGAGCAAATCATTGAAATTCACCACAGATTTCAATGTTTGTAGCACAGTGTGCCCCCTCTTTTCCGAAATTGTGGATCCGTCCCTGCACATGGCACACTTTGTCATCAGCGCAAGTGGAGTGTGTGTGACTTCAACTACGACGTGATCTACACATGGTGCACTTTGTCATTGACATCACCATGGTGGACCGCTGGTCAAAAGTGACGTCACAATGAGCTACTGCACAAGCTCTATTATCAGTGCTGACTGGACTCTGTAATTCTGGTTTGCACATCCGCCCATGGCAGGGTCTCTGCCAGAAATTTTTTTGAGGGTACTAATTTCTTCAAAATCAACAAAAACCCTATGAAATTAAAGAAAATGTTCCTTTTCTGTTCCTTTGAGGGTACTAGCACAGTACGCTTACTACCCTCTGGCGGAAACACTGAATGGGACATGTACATGTAGATGCAACAGAATCTGTCCGGCGATCTACATGTAGGCCTACTGAAACAAGGCCAGTGAAGTGTTATGCCTAGTAGAGCTCAACCAGGGCTCGAGACAGTTTTTAGACGACAGGTTGACATGACTTGGGGGGGACCAGGGTGAACTGTCAAATTGTGGGGATACGTCAAGCGGAAGAAAAAATCTTGGAAACACATCAGCTGATGTTGTGATTCTTCCTTCACCATTAAAACAGGGATAGGAACAGTCGTTCTCTTTTCTCTCCATGTACAGTCCCCTCGTACCAGCAGACACGTTACCATGGCAACTTTTGAGACCCTTTTTGGCCCGTTTTGTTTGTGGGGAGAAAGAGAACATGATTGGCTATCAGGCTTGAGGAGCTCAAGAGTGGTTATCACGTCTGCTCAGCAAGCAGCAGGTCCCGGGTTCGAATCCAGCCCGGGGCCATATGGGATTTCATTCCTGGCTCTTCAGTCCGTCGCATGGGACACTAAGCCGTGGTGCCTTGTACCTTGTGCCTTTGCAAGGACAAGTAAAAGACCCCATTCAAGTGAGGAACATGAGTAGCTTGAGATGGCCTCTTCTGTACTTACCAGGGCCAATAATGCTATGGCTTTGGCCCTGACGGAAAAATCTAATACAAATACACATACAAATAATGCCAACAAATCTGTAAAATTGACCGTGAAATTCTGAAATTTGGAGCAAATCATTGAAATTCACCACAGCAACGTTTCTAGCACAGTGCCCCCCTCTTTTCCGAAATCGTGGATCCGTCCCTGTGCCATATTTGGCCTTGGCTCTGAACTCGTGTTGATGGACTTCGCACGCGGTATCAAACCCGCCACATCTTAAGTGGTGCAATAGTTATATTTACTACGCCAATCAATCATACGTGACATGCAGACACGAACGATCCAAATGTGGAATTTGGTGGTGTTCTACATGAAAATAATGCAATAATCGATCAGAATTGCTCCAATTGAAAGTTAACGCTGTGAGATTCTAAACACTGACACACCCAAAAGATCACAAAGACGAGGCGAACCCTGAAGCAATATTCTGTTTGTATCCATCAATAGGTATACAACCTGTTGTTTCATCTATTCTTTGATCTATTTCATAGTGTACACTGTTGTACAGTTGTGTGCAGAGATCAGGCCGACTTAGATTGAAATTGGTAGGATTCATTCAGTTTAGGATTTCAAGAGAACTGAGCCGTGGTTCGAGATACGGAAAATCGTTTCTGATTAGTTTCATGTCTGGTTGACTGAAAAGTGCAATACATGATTGTATGTGTTGTATATGTAGCTACGTTCTTGTTTGGGGCAAGTGGCCCAGTGCAGTTGACAGTTGCTGAAATGAACTGTTGAATTTCAACTGTCTGTTTCTTGACTTTCAAAAAGCTTTCAAAGCCCTCCCCCATTGATACAAAAAGGCCCAGATATGGAACCATCCTGTCCTACCAAATTTGCTGCTGCCCTAAATGTGTCATTTGTGAGCCACATAGGGAAACCTGTGGGATGTGGCATTTGAGGGAAGTGTTAATGGCCTTGGTGAACACACACACTTCAATAGCCAGTGTTTCCGCCAGAGGGTACGCAGGGTACGCTGTGAGTACCCTCAAAAGAACAGAAAAGGGCCATTTTCTTTAATTTCATGGGGTTTTTTGCTGATTTTGAAGAACTGCATACCCTCAAAAATATTTCTGGCAGAAACCCTGATAGCTGAAATGTACTTCGTAACAGGTAAACAGTAGCTGATCAATGCACAGGCAATCTGACAGCCCTTGTTGATCATTCAGCGACATCTGACGGGTTTTCCTAGGCCGCCTCACATATATCCCTACCAATATATGCCCTTAATTGTCCCTGAGCACTTCTGAAATGTCCCCTCCTGCTACATTCCGAAGGGTCCTGACTCATGAGATGCCCCCTGACACGATGGACCAAAATCTACCAACACTTGAAATGCCATCTCATATGACGTATGGAAGCCGCCTGACCTTTGAACTGCTCCCTTATATCGCATACCAGCGCCGATCACGATGAATTTAATATCAGCCATCGATCATGTCAATCACGATCCAGGTCTCGCTAGCAACTTACCGTTTCCGTGACGACGTTTGACACATCCCCTACCCACAATACCCTGCAATCAGACCAGAAGGCTCAATCAGTTCTTGGGGTGTGTTAACATCGCCAGAACGAGGAGCCTCGGCAGATTTTCTGGGGATTTTTTCGTAATTCAAGGATTTTAAAAAGTATTCAGTGATTGATTCAATGGATGATAAAACGTTGAGAGATAAATTTCGAATTTGATGTGATTTTCATCAATCTTTTCTCAAAAGTTCAATATTTTAATCAGAATTTGACTTTTTCTTCAACTCGTTCAAGGAGATGGATTTGCCATGATTTCGTGATATTCAAATCAAGATTCTAATTCCGTGTCGTTATGTGCTATTCTCGGTTCGGTACAAGATTTGTGTCATTTCATTTTCTGCATTCTCACTGATGCTGATATCTGATTGAATATTTTTGTCAAGCGACGATTTTGTGGAAATTTCTTTTTCTGTGGATTTTGCAATTCAGATTGGAGTTGATTTGGTTTGTTTCTTGATATTCGGTGGCTAATTTGTGTCCCCAATGTCGCAACCCCCAGGCTGTCCCTGATTGATGAATTTCACTGTCACTGGCTTTGGAGGCGAGATGGGGTAGTTTGAATCATTGCTGGAGGAAATCTATCATTTGCATTGATATCCAAGAAAATTCCACTCGACCTCTTGAAGAAAGGTCAAACTTGAACCTGACGTAACTCGCAACAAGTCCCACTGCACCAGTCAGTTAGGCCTAGCTGTCCTCTATGTTGTGTCCTTGCTTGTCCCCCCCCCCCCATTTTGCCCATCTCGCTGTCAGATTCTCTCTATCTCATGAAGAATGGTTCAACTTGGAACTGAACCTAAAACAGGTGCCACTCTGACAGGCCTGCTGTTGTCTCTGTCATGCCCCACTTGAACCACAACAGGTGCCACTGCACCACTCTGACAGGCCTAGCTGTCATCTATGCCATGTCCCACTTGAACCCACAAGTGCCACTACACCACTCTGACAGGCCTAGCTGTTGTCTGTGGCGTGCCCCACTTGAACCCACAACAGGTGCTACAGGCCTACCTGTCATCTATGTTATCTCCCCACTTGAACCCACAACAGAGGCCAATGCACCACTCTAACAGGCCTAGAGGCCGATGTCGTCTATGTCATGTCGTACTTGAACACACAACAGGTGCCACTGTACCACCCTAACAGGCCTAGCTGTCGTCTATGTCATGTCCCACTTGAACCCAAAACAGGTGCCACTGCACCACTCCAGGCCCCCACATGCTCCTTCATTCTACCCGTCTTGCCACCACCATCTGATTGTGCAATCACCCGTCAGTTTACTCTCCTTGCTCCGAGTGGTTTCGTTGCCATAGCAAATGGACGATTCATTAGTGGTCAACGTATCAAGTTTTTTCCGCTGTGTGAGATAAGACCTCTGACAGAGGTGTCTATTTTCCTGACAGAGGAGACATTCAACTCAACCAAGGGTCAGAAGGGTAAATTGATGGTTTTCTTTGCCCTTGACTCTGTGCTGGACATTCTCTGTCCTCGGCATTATGCTAGATAATCTCTGTCCTTGACCTGCCTTCTCTGACCTTGGCCTTACGCTGGATAATCTGTCCGTGACCTCCATTTTGTGACCTTTGTTTAGACATTCTCTGTCTTTGACCTAAGTTCTCTGTCCTTGACCTCATGCTGGACTTCTCTTGTTGACTGACATTCCCTGTCCTTGATCTCATACTGAATGTTCTCTGCCTTGACCTACATTCTCTGTCTCTGACCTATTCTCTAGCCTTGACCTCATGCTGGATGTTCTCTGTCCTGACCTACATTCTCTGCTCTTGACCTCATGCTGGATGTTTTCTGTCCTTGACCTTGTGCTGATTGTTCTCTGTCCTTAACCTACATTCCCTGTCCTTGACCTACATTCCCTGTTCTTGACCTATGTTTCTGTCGTTGACCTCATGCTGGATGTTCTCTGCCTTGACCTACATTCTCTGTCTTTGACCTACATTCTCTGTCCTTGACCTCATGTTGGATGTTCATTGTCGTTGACCTACATTCTCTGTCCTTGACCTCATGCTGGATGTTGTCTGTCCTTGACCTTGTACAAGACATTCTTTGCAATTGACATACATGTATAATGCATGAGGTCAGATTGGCTGATGATTGATCCAGCTTGGCTTGCCCAGGGTTTCTTGAAGGTCTCTGCTTTCACCATTCACTGCTCGAAAATGTAGTGATGAGCCACTCGACTACCAGACCACCCCAGGCTAATCCAGGCCATCTTTTTAAATTTTCGAGTACTCGTCATCTCTTGACACCTTGTCACTGCCAGACATGTTCATTTGTGTAAAAATTGGCAAATTATGCCCCGCGTTCACCAACCAATCAAATATAATGAAGAGTTCTCGTCATTCCTAATTGGTTGGCTGTCAAGGAGGGCAGATATCGGGAGACGTGTACGTTGCTTCGAGGTTGGCTGTATTTTCTGCTTCTATTGTCAGGAACATGAACGTGTTGGATCCCTGCTGGCCTAGTGGTTATTCGAGCCATGAATAGCCAGCAGCAGGTCCCGGGTTCAAATTTAACCTCGGTCATGTGGGATAATCATTCAGTGCTTCACGTTTGAAATCTGCAGGAGCTCAATCAGTTGAGCTCCTCAAAGGCTCGAGGAGAGCTGTTCACACTCGTGAAATCTGATGGTCAGTTACTTCAAGGATGCCGAGGAGTGTGGTCAATCGAGCTCCTCGGTGCAATTTTGCAGGGCGCAGGGTTGCGAGCGTGATTGCGCCCGTCTTACGTGAAACACTGTGCATCCTTGTACCTCGTTTCTTTACAAGGGCAAGTAAAAGACCCCATCCAAGTGAGGAACATGAGTAGTTTGAGATGGTACCTATGGCCATGATAAGTGGTAGAATATGGTCAGATAGGCGCGGATCCAGAGGGGGGGGTTGGGGGGTCGTGACCCCCTGCTTGGCACCACCAATTTTTTTTTCTTCAATAGTTTGTGACAATAAGCAAAAAAAACGCAAGAATAAAAGCTTCTGTTTTGATACTGAGATGCCAGGAAATCGCATCTACGGCCTTCTAGATTACAAAATTTTCTGGGGGAGGACCCCCCAGATCCCCGTTGGCGCAGGTATCTTCAGCGCCCGTCTGCAACGACCGACCTCGGTGGCCCTGACCCCCCTCTGCCCAAAATCCTGCATCCGCGCCTGCGAGATGCGCTGACCAAGAACACTTCCTTGTCATTTATGTTAAAACCAACACCTGTAGATTCCAAAAACTCGCTCCCAGTTTGAGCTCGGAAATCTTCCCTCCACCGAGCATGACGCTGAACAAAAGTTAATGGTAACATTCTTCCTTATGTAACGGAGTTCTTTTTGTACGTAACCATGGCAACGCTTTGTGTTTTCTCGCTGGTATCTGTGTATGATCTCATTGATGTGAATTGATGAGGTTGTTTGGTTGTTTAGTTTGAATTGATCCGATGTTTTGGAGACGTGCAAAACTCGTTGCATATTTTAAAAGTGTGAATGAAGAGACTTTCGCTGACGTGGTTGAAGGACAAATTGGCGTCCTTGATACCAGTTGGACTTGGATTGGGGTCAAATTTCACTGCCAGAATGGTGTAGTGTTGACGTGCGTGCATGGCATCTGGTTGTGGGTTCATTACCATGACACTGTTCGGACTGACTTGGCTGGCCACTATCTTTGGTGTCAGAATGGCATAGGGGAGATGTCAGTGCCTGTCACTGCTGAGCCTGAGTTGTTGTGGGTTCAACCCTGTGACAACAAAACGAGTTGGAATGTGCAAAGAAGACCCAAGGTGACATCAACGGTTTGTTGATTTCAGGATTGTCTGCCCATTGTGAATTTTGACTTTGTCCATTTCTGTAATCTGTTCTTTGGTGTCATCTTTAAGGAGCAAGGTATTGCATCTCAAATCGGCAGTAAGACCTACTACAAAAATGCATTACAAAATGTACACAGTAAATCGGGTCATTCGCCGAAACGTAGTTAGACTCTCGGGTTGGAGAGTGGCGTGGTGGCGCTGACTGTCAAGAAAAAGTGGCAATACCGTGCTCCTTTAAGTCTTCTTTCCAGTGCATTCCGACTCATTTTGCTGTCATGTGTCAAAATTTACGAAAATGGCATCAACAGTTGTAGGCCTAAACCAATTCAGCATTCCACACCAGTTTCTCACACGGAATCCATCAGTGCCTTCCTTTGATACTGTTTACCAAATCATGCATTACAGTGATCAGTGCCGAGATCAAGTGATTTTGACATTGAATTTCCACCGTATTAATCCTGTCGTGTTTAGTCATCAGATCTATTGATGATACAATAATGAAGTCTATGTATTGTCACCCGACCCCTGCTGACGTAATCCATGCTCCATTGCTACCTCTGACATTTTCTAGACAATACTATAACAATATGGATATTGGAGATGGTTAACGCTTTTAGGTCTGGAACGGAATGTTGTGAAATAAGCCATCTTATTGTTTCTCTTGCTTGCTTGTTTATTGTTGATCAGAGATCAGAGGGTGTCAGGGTGGTGAAGTGGAGACAGCAGCACCTGTCACCACCGAGGTTCCAGATTCGACCCCCCAGTCAGGCCCATTCTTTAGGTGACAGAGGGCGACTCTTTGACGGCACTAGTTTTCTCCTTCAGTGGCAAGGCGCCATGATTCGTTGTTGGACTTCAGCCCAAACATCTGGGCCGACCACCATGAAATTACGAGAGTGAATGTAGTACACATACATTTAACCGTGATAGGTTTCTCTATTAGGACCAGGCCCATAGCTAGCATAGGGACAGGGGGCAAATGCCCCCCAGGCAAATTGTGCAAAAAAATTGTTTCAGCAAAATCAAATGGGGTAAAAGATCATTATTGTTCATGTCTCAGAGTGCAGGAACTTCACCTCAAATCGCATCTCAGAGCTTCTTAATTTTCAAAATTTTTCTGGACCCGCAAAACCGGGAAGGCGAAGCCCACGTTCGAGGAGGTCATCTGCTTAAAATGCCCCCCCCCCTACCAGCAAAAAAGCTAGCTACGACCCTGAGGACCTGTTATAGCACGATTGGAATGTCTTGACAGTCAGACCAGGGCTTTCTTTCCATTCTTTAGGCTTGTCAGTGGAAGAGTTCTAAATCCATGAATGACAGGTTGTCAGTTTCTTGTCAGTAGGATGGCCAGGAACAAAGGTGGTGAGATGGAGAATTTTGCATCCTCGGTTTGTCCATGTTTGAGTTCCATGACAAAGTTATTTGTCAGTTCCCAGGGGTCTTTACACTGAGAAATTGTGAAAGTTCGTCTGTCCACATTGGAAGTTCTTAGTGGTTCTTCGAGTTTCTTGTATAGACCATGCTCAAATGGACGTAAACGACAAAGATCTGCACACATCCGCTGAAATCTCAACCACAACCTCGGTCTGAAACTGAATGACGTAATGCAGACAACCCCATGACGGTGACGTCAAAGACGTAGCATCAGAGTCAACCATAGCTGAATCATGGATGGCGTCACGTCAGCCGGTTTCAGATCGAGGTTCTGGTTGAGATTTTGGCGGAAGTGCACAGATCTGCGAATTGGAGAATTTTCTGGTCGCGTAGGAAGTTCTCAATTCTTCGAGTTTCTTGTATTCTTTAACATCAGAAGGCTTGACTTGTGAGGTTTCAGCTTTGACCGATGTCTAACTTTCTCAGGCTATTTGTAGGTACTCTTGGAGTATGAAACCAATCTGCTGGACAGATTAATACGCTGCATAAATTATGAAAATGAGACTAATTTGCATCGCATTTGAAAAACATCTGGAATAAACAAACATTATGACATAACTTCATCTCAGGACATACATGTAACAAAAATCCTCCTGGATCTTCGACCGAACCTCAAAACAGACAATTTTCATACCAAAAGTATTATACCAGCTTGAGATTTGATTGGCCGATGTGATATGGCGACAACGATGAATTATAAATACGGATACGAGTTTAGTTTCTACAATTTGTTTTGCCTCTGTCGCAAACGGAAGAAGTACGCGACGGGCGAAACGTCGGACTCGGAATCGCCAGAATGTCATTCTGACGACCAGGATAAACAACCTGCGTTTGTTCGTAAGTGTGACTTTGTCCTGGCGTCGGAGGTGGCGCCACCTGTCAAACAAAATGACGTGAAAATCATGGAACCGAGCGAGCAGGAAAAAAGCGTCGCTACTCAGGATGGGAGGTTAGAAAAGATGGAATCGACCGATGAAAATCGAAATAAAAATACAGATCCGCCGAGAGTCGATCAGGAATCGTTGCATAATGAATCGGTGGATAGTCGTTCGAATGAAGGGGTTGGGTTGATAGAAAAGGTGGAATCTGTCGAGGAGTCGGAAGCACAACCAGAGCTAGATTCTGAGTCTGTGGTTAGTTTCGTATTCGTTAGGAACTTTCTCATTTGCCTTGCACTGGGAAATGGCTTGATAACTCTGCAACTGCCTCGCGTATGATTGAACTTGCTTAAATTTCTTTTGCATTCAAATCTCGCTGCTTGTCTCTCTCTGCTGTAACAAAGCTTCCCTCTCCATCAATACTAGCTTTTCACGCGCCCATTCGATGGGTAAATGTACGTACATGTAGTTGTGATATACAAAGTTTACTTCAAATATGTCATCTGCTGCAGGTGATGATGACATAGCGTTGCTGTGTGAGATTTTGACCAAAGTTGGAAGAGATATTCTCAAATTGCCAAAATGAACTAACTTTCAAAATCTTTCCATGTACTTGTCATTTTGAAAGAAAATCGCAACAGATGTTGCCGTCTGCTCAAAATTTGAAACTGATTGTTGACCAATCTGACCAATCAGATATTGCGTTTTCTGACTAATCGCATTGTGAGTTTTCTGACCAATCACGTTTTGTGTTTTCTGACCAATCAGTAATCTTGTATTTTCTGACCAATCAAATCTTGTGTTTTCTAACCAATCACATTTTGCGTTTTCTGACCAATCGCATATTGTCTTTTCTGACCAATCACATCCTGTATTTTCCAGGAGAGGGCTGACTCGCCGTCACAGAGCCAGAACTCCTCAACCAAGTCAACGCCACCCCAGGCCCCCGCCTCCGACAATGACCAGCCAACTGCTGACTCGGCTCTAGACGATACTGATGATGCTCAAGAGGTGGAGCTACCGCCACCTATGGATCAAATCCAGTCGCACGTATTCTCAAATACGTCGCGGCCTAATTCACAGGAAGATGTACAGTCAAAACTTGTAAGTATGAATCTGAAAATATTTCTGCCTGGCCTGAAGGCCATTCCAATGTACGAGTTAGTTTTAGGCCACGCTTTTTTTATTCCTTGTTTCGCGGGCCCGCCGCTAGGTGAAAATAGGAAAATGAAAAAAAAAAAATTTTTATTTTTCTGGATTTTCGCGAGCCCGCCGCTCCAAAAACTCCACAAAATGGAAAAAAAATAAAAAAAATTTTTTATTTTTATCCCGCCCGCCGCTCAGGAGGCAGAGATCAAAAATACATTTTAAAAAAATAGGCCTATTTTGTCATGTTTGTCTGATTTACCGTCCGATCGATGTCATGATGCGCGGTTTCTGACAATCTGTACCAACAGCCTCGCGCAGATTTTCACTTTGCTCTACTGATCGTATAGACCTATGTCTATACGAAACCCGGCACTGACTTGCTCGAGGCTGTCATCCAACAATATGGCGTGGTTCATGGTCACTCGTCACCTTGGGCCAAAATTTGACCGTGCCTGCATGCAGGTAAGCGATGATACGATCACAATCGGCTCCTGTGTCATTCATACCACCAGTTGAACCTTTATTTTGGAATAAAATTTTATTTTTTTCTTTTCCTCCGCTATTCAGATGCCTTGGAAAACGTTCGAGAAATCAAAAAATAAAAATTTTATTTTTATTTTTTTTCCGCCCTCCTCTGATGGAGGTGCTCAAAAAAAGCCCGCGAAACAAGGAATAAAAAAAGCGTGGCCTTAACACTTCTGTGTCGATGGCAACTTTGTTCCATCATCAACGTAAAAACATGGAGGAAAAGTTTGCATGTGACCACCACCCCTCATGAAAATTCATCAAGGTTGTTCAAGGTCATTCAAGGACGTTCAAGGTCGTTCAAGGCCATTCAAGGATATTCAAGGTCATTCAAGGATATTCAAGGTCGTTCAAGGTCATATCTGTGCATGTGGACATTTTACATATTTCAGACCCAACTGGTAGAAAACATAGATCTGGAGAACTTAGAACGAACGGGGCAGGCCCAACAAGATGAGGAGGTAAACACGATTCCTCTCTGTAGCACTAGGGGGCGCTGGCGTCACAGCCCTGGCTGCTTTAGCACTAGTCGCTTTCATACTAACATACCCGTACCCTTCTGCACCAAAATCACTAACAACCACACACCCTGAAATCGAAATGGATATTACCGGCGTGGCACATTCTTTGCACCAGCAGATCGTCCTAGCACCTGATGTTGTCTCACTGCACTTGCTGTCAAGCACAATGCTGTTGCAGGGGTCCAAGGGGTCTAAAACAGGCTAAGTGACATGTGGATGATTGAGGGCCGTATTCACGGGTCGCACTTTAGCCTAAAGTACAGCTTAAGTTAGACTTTCTCTGTGCTTGAAGCATTGAGAAAAGTCAGACTTTAATGAAAGTGCGCCCCGTGAATACGGCCCTTAGTCTNCATTGGTCAACCACTGCACCACCGCGGTCCCTTTGGCAATGGTTTACAGTGTGGCATTACTGCCCACAATATGACATTAAGGGCCGTATGCACCAACGACGATTATCTTGAACTCAGGTTGAGCCACAACTTTTCCATTGTCACATCATGCCCTGGCAAACCTGAACAATTGAAAAGCTGTGGCTCAACCTGAGTTCAAGATAATCTTCGTTGGTGCATACGGCCCAGAGGGTTTCAACCTATGGCCTACCATCTACAACCCTAACTCCCTATCACTACACCGACGCTGACCCCCTTGTGAAAAAACGTGGGAAGTTGAGCCTGATTCTTTAAAACACAAGTCTTTCTGACCACAACCCAATCTCCCTACTCACTACACCAGCACTGACCACCTCGTGATCAAATGTGGCAAATCTAACCAGATCCTTTCAGAACACAGGGTTTGAACCTATGGCCTTCTGACTGCAACCCATATCCCCTACTCACTTCACCAGCCTCGCCGCGTGATCAAAGATGGCAAGTCTAGTCAGGTCCTTTTGAAACACAAGGTTTGAACCTGTGGCCTTCCAACTGCAACCCATATCCAGGGTCCCCGCCAGAGGGTACTTTGGGTACAAATAGGTGAAATTTGAGGGTACGATATAGTACCCTGAAAAAATCACTTCAGTAATGTTTTTCTTAAATTTGTTACATTTCAAATGCAACTTTCATGCAGAAGGAAGACTAATTTTGCATTCTGGAATGTAAAAAATGACTCTGGAGGCCATTAGTAACAGGAAAAAAAATTTGAAAAAAAAATTTTTTTGATTTTTTTTTTCTCCCCCCCCCCCAGGTCGTACCCTGGAAAAAAATCCTGGAGGAAACCCTGATATCCCCTACTCACTACACCAGCACCAACCTCCTTGTGATCAAACCTGGCAAATCTATTCAGATCCAATCAAAACAAAGGGTTTGAACCTATGGCCTTCTGACCACAACTCGAACACCCTACTCACTACACCACCACTTTGAACCCATGGCCATCCAACTGCACCCCAAATCCCCCACCACTACACCAGCCTGACCTCTTCGCGCTCAAATGTGGCAAATCTAGCCAGATCCTGTCAAAACGGAGGGTTTGAACCTATGGCCTTCTGACCACAACTCAAACAGCCTACTCACTACACCACCACTTTGAACCCATGGCCTTCCAACGGCAACCCAAATCCCCCACCACTACACCAGCCTGACCTCTTCGTGCTCAAACGTGGCAACAGATCCTGTCAAAACAGAGGGTTTGAACCTGTGGCCTTCCGACTGCAACCCGCACACCCTTCTCACTACACCATCCTGACCTCTTCGCGCTCAAACGTGGCAAATCTTGCCAGATCCTGTCAAAACAGAGGGTTTGAACCTATGGCCTTCTGACTGCAACTCCAATACCCTTCTCACTACACCAGCCTGACCTCTTCGCGCTCAAACGTGGCAAATCTAGCCAGATCCAAACAAGTGTTTCATTAATCAGTGAGAATCATTAACTCTATTATCTGATTGATCGCTGTTGATTGGGAGAGTTGATCAGTGATCACAGATCAATCGGGGGCATTAGGAACGGCGAGTGATGGCCACTCCAGGGGTCTCGCTTCTGATTGCTTTGGCTTGGCGGGAAAGGTGTTGGGTTGGGAGTTACTCAATTGGAGGAGCTGCAAGGGCAATATGATGCAATACATTTCCATAAAGACACAATACAAAACAATACTAGAAATGGAGTAAAGCCTAGTTCATACTTCGACGCAAGACCATGGGCGTTAGACTGGTTCCCGGTCCCAAAATAGCTCTGACGGAGAAAGGGTCCGGTATTGGGCGGCCATTTTGTGGCAGAAAGCTGCCATAATATGACGTCACAGAGGATTCCCCTCAGTACTGAGAAACAGCTTACTTACCTCACATCCCAAAATAGCAACCAATCAACTGCGACATTACAAATACAAATTCAAAAAGAGCTAGCCAATCAACTACGTCGTTACCTCAGGCAATACCGGTCCCTTATCCGTTAGCGATATTGGGACGGGAACCAGTCTACGTGGGGGTCAGATGCGCGATCGAATCTGGACGCCGACTTCGCGGAATTGATTCAGGGTAATACAGTATGATTTGTTCCAGGTTTCTGGATTTCAGTCTTTCCAGAGGTTCCACTCGCCACATTAGTCAGAACTTTACCAATGTTTCATTCCTTTCTTCCAGTCCTCAAGTCTTTCAATTCGACCATCAGTGGCCTGCGCGTCGGCTGATCTGACGGTAGAGATTGAGAACATGGTGAAGCAGCGTATGGAGCACGCCGACAGCCAGGAACAGTCCGCGGCGCAGGAAACGGAGAGTCAGGACGACGTAAAACAAAAATATATAAATAAACGACAGTAAGTTGAAATGGTGGTTTTAGGTAAAGGTTTTGTGTGGCTACCAGAGTCCAGCAGACGGCATCTTCTGTCAAAGTTTTCTCACATCCTATGGTATGGATTGAAAAATATTTGAAGGAATGTTGTTCCTGCGAACCATCTGAAGAATGTTTCTTCAAATTTTTTCCAATTCATTTCCGAGGCTTTTAGAAAACTTCAACAGAAGATACCGTCTGCTCAAACCTGGGGGCAGATGAGTTAACTTCATTTCCAATGGGGTACCGGCAAACCTCATCCGCGACGCGGCGCTGACTATCAACGTGGGTAGAACTGCGTCATTGAAAGTGAGGCTAACGTTATTTTCCAATTAATTCTGAATAGCACACCCTGTTTCCAGGCCAAATATAACTAAAACGTTGCATTCAATTTCTAATTTTACTTTTCTGTCATTAAATACAGAACCACTAAAATATATCTTATTGCTTTCGAGCAAAAATCCGTGCGGGAACCTGATGAATTTAATCGATAAAGTTGACCATTTTAGCGTAAATGACAGACCAATGACCGACGTCATGCGTTGTGAATGACGCAGTTTTTAGCCCGCTTGGCCGCAAGGCCCAGCAGGGCTTATGCTTTGGTTGGGGTCATCTAGTGGTGGTCTGTCGTGCGTTAGTCCGTACGGCGGTTCGGCGGTACGGCGCTTCGTCCGTAAACTTTTGGTTTGTTAGCGCTCTAGCGCCTTTATTTTTTGACGAATCTTTTTGGTCTTCGGTGGGTCTATATATGGGCATAAGATCTAGGTCGAGTTCGATTTTGAACATGATTGGATTCCTATTTTGGCCTCCAGGGGGCGTTTTGTGAAAAATTTCAAAGGGCTATATTTTGATAATGGTTTGAACTATCATGTTGAAACTTTGTACACATGTTCCTCTAGGTTATAGCAACTTACAGACAAACTTTCGGTGAAATCTGATTCTTCACTTTGCCACTAGGGGGCCAAAACCAAAATCACTGAAAGTGCTATTTCTCCATAACCAAGAGATGGATTTTTGTCAAATTTTTTTCATGGGTATATCTAATAAGGATACATAAGATATAGTACCCGAGTTTTTAATTTGACCTACTTTTCAAGGTCACAGAGGTCAAAGTTCACCTGAAATTACGTATTTGTCTCTTCTTCTAATGGTTTGCATGTTCTTAGTCAAGAGATTAATATGGCAATTTGGCATGTTTGTACCTAAATGGCTTTTATGCATCTTCGATAATCGAAGGCCGATCTGCTCTCCACTGCGTTACATCGCACATCACCCTTCGAGAAATAGAACGGTCTGCGGCGTATCTTGGCACCATGCCAACTTTACCGGTCGACCAATCATATGACACTTTATATCGGGTCTTCGGCTACAACTCTTTGTACCACGACATTTTGGTTCCCGAAGCCACCGCTAGGGCTAGAAGGCTTCGGCTCTGGCTGCCATTTTGTGGCTGACGTCACCGTAACGGTCCATTTTCTGGTAAAATTTCATTCTCCTCCGGTCTACAAAACGGCGATTATTTTGACATTTGATACAGATCTGCAACACATACCTACTCTCTCATCAACAGAAACTTCCTCGGTGCGCCATTTCGCACGATTCGGCGTGTTCAATCACATTAACACCCACGTGGTTACCGGTTTTCCATTCTAAAAATAGCCCGGGATGTCAACATAACGGTATCCGCGCATGCGCACTGAGATCCGCGACCAAATTTTTGTCGCGAAAATGGCAGCCAGAGCCGAAGCCTTCTAGCCCTAGCGGTGGCTTCGGGAACCAAAATGTGTACCACGATTCAAATGTTACAACACCGATTCTGATTGGCCTCTTCTTCTCGAGGCGGCAGATACGCCGTGGACCAGTCTATTTCGCGAAGGGTGATGTGCGGTGTAACGTAGTGGTGAGCAGATCGGCCTTCGATCATCGAAGATGCTTTTATGGGGTTGCTGATGATTCCCACCACTGTGCTTCAAGCCAAGCGGGCACAGTGCCATTGGCACTATTTTTGTAACGTCAGAGTGACGCCGAATTCCTGATGACGTTCAACAATGGCAAAGCATGCGCACTTGCGTTTTACCCAGGTTGATGACCAGCGCCTCCTTTTTGTTTGCCGGTACCCCATTATTGACAATTTTCCCAGCCTGATGGATGTCCATAGTAGAGGGGTTTTACTACATACTCTGGGTGTGGTTCGCTCCCCTCCCTTGGACGAACTCCAGGTGTACCTGTGTACATTGCACTTCAAAGGTTCGTAATCATCTGTTGATGCCGACAGCGGAGGAAATGGACAACACCCTGACATAGATTTCATAACCTGATATGGCAGAGTACTGTAGGCCTAAGATCACCTGTGAGTGCATTGCAGCTTGCTTTCTGTATCAAAGCCTCTCTGTCCTTGGGTTTTCCCTGCAAAGATCTTCTTCAATCCCTGACCTTGCATGCAGAACAGCTGACCTTGAAGGTCAAGTAAAGGTCAGTGCAACGTGGCAACCACCCTCACTGGAGGAGCATTGATACCCTAGTGGTTATCACGTCTGCTTTATACCAAGCGGCAGGTCCCGGGTTCGAATCCCGGGCCATATGGGATTAATCATCCCTGGCTCTTCAGTCCATTGCATGGGACACAAGCCGTGGTGCCTTTGCAAGAGCAAATAAAAGACCCCATCCAAGTGATGGCCTCTTCCATACTTACCAGGGCCAATAATGCTGTGGCTTCAGCCCTGATGGAAAAATCTTTATATATCGCCCTGACTGGTGTGTACCCCCTGTAAAACCTGCTCAGGGTTCTGCCCAGGACTGAACAAGTGCCGTGGCACACTTCGTTTGTTCTGATGGTCGGAAAATACTCTTTTTAGGCCGAGTGCCGGTCGGCATTTCTGTGTCCTGGACGGGGCCGTCCGGTGCTGGCCAGCAGCGGCAGAACTGCTTCTAGCAGTAATACAACAACGGAACTGTTCAGACCCTACTCGAATCTGTCACAGATGGATGAACTCGACCTGCAGTTGTTCAATCACACAACAAGAGTTGACACCAACCAATTTACACCTTGGAATTGTCACAATTACCACTAATTTACTGCAAATGCTAGGTCAATATGACATAAGCTCATCTGACTAGATTGGATTCTACAAGCTTGGCCTTGTTATCACATGTTGCACTGTACAAACCTTTGTAGCAAAAGGGTCTTCCTTATTGTGAAACAGCAGCTATTTCCTTCCTTGATTTGGAACGTTCAGTTTTATGGCTGATCATCTCTCGTTACCACTGCACACTGAGGGTGTGGCTGCTGGAGTCAAGGTTGAAGTAGCTGTATATAAATATTGTGTTGAGAACCCAGTACCAAGTACGGCATTGTTAGCTCTGTAGACGATATTGGGCGAATTTGTGACCGGATCTAGCAAAAGTTGGCACATGTCGCAACCGAGGAAATGGTTAACGACGTTATAACACAATAGCTGAAATGTACATCTCTGTAGGTTTACAATAGTAGTGGACAGCAGTGATAATAGGGAGGTTTCGCAAGTGCCCGATTAGGCCCTATGACGACGTTTATCTATTGTTTGGGTATACCCACACAATAGATAAACGTCGTCGTAGGGCCTAACCGGGCGCTTGCGAAACCTCCCTAATACATGTAGTTGAGTAAACTGATGACCAATGATAACCACTTGCGACAAGGGCTTGCTTTTGCCGAAGCGGGTCATATATGACGGTGTGGCATCCTGTGATGATGTTGAAACTCCCCACCCCTTGATCACAAGTTTTCTCTCTCTCTCTCTGACCACTCTCCACTGGTCGTCGAGGGTAGCTAATCAATCTGTCAATCAAGCGAGGTGTCAATTAGTAATATCGGTGTTGCTATCATATGTGATTGTCTTGATTAAGCTTGTTGTCACCTAATTAGTTTCGTACTTGATATAGAATCTTTTACTTGTATGAGAAAACAGATTTGAGGGTGTCGGGTAGTGTAAGAAAAGTACCTCGGTCATTCCTGGTTGAATCTGCCTGTTGTCTGATAGACAGGGCAACATTATGAGACAGCAGGCCCCTTTCCCAAAAGCTGCCAGGATCTAGTTCAGACTTCTAAAAGGAATGATTTAGTGCTTTTTGTGACCCGATCTAGCAGCGTGACAATAGTAGTGGACAGTGATATTAAGTAAACTGATGATGTATGATGATCACCTGTGTTATGACGGGGGGCGTGGAATGTGCAAACCCCATTCCCTGAGCGCAAAAGGCGTGAAGCCCCGAAAATTTGGGGGTAAAAGTGCCGGAAACATGATTTCCTGGCACCTGGGCAGGTCAAATTGAATTTTCTTTTTACTCAAAATCAGGGGTCTGATTATATGCCTACGAAAATTTTTGCTGCTCGGCGGCTGAAGGGGGGGGGGCGTGCCTTGGATCCGCCACTGCCTGCTTTTGAGATGGCAGGTCACTTTCCTAAACTGCCTCGATCTGGTTCAGACCTCTAACTTGAATGATTTAGTACTTCATCATGAATATGCCACTCCCTAATAAACGGTTACAGCCATTGCTATACCTGCTACCGTAATGACATGATTGACCTCAAGGTTAGAACCCCATCAACGCACTCTGTACATCCTCGCATGCATCAATCCTGTACATGTATAGCTACGCAAACTAAACTACCAGAAATTCAATATTCTGTATTAAAACGCTTTCACTTCCATACATTGTCATCAATACCATTGTTTCAGCTTTCATCTTTTTCATCTTTATCTCATCGATTGGAAATCTTTGAGTTATTTTTGGAGCGGTTTGAAATGTAGATTGCTCCAGGGCAGTCACTTGTTGGATAAATGGATGTATTTGATTTTCATCATTGACGTTCCCTCGAATTACTCGTCTCTGTAGCCCCTGGTGTCGACGTGAAGCAAGTTTGTCTGCGAAGGTTGCGATACTTCTGCTTATTTTGTTGATAAGGCCTTGTCTTCTCTCAAAGGCCGAGATACATGTACAGTGGTGGCCAAAATTATTCGAACACTTCGCATGTAATCGATATTTCAGTTGTTGAAATGGCAGTCAATGTACTACTGAAACAATTTTATTTTCTTTAGAGCAATGCACCTTTTCCAATTATTAAAAGTGAAAAATGGAAACCAAACTTTGTAAGGCAACGTCTTAAGATATACCTTGTTCGAATAAGTTGGGCCAGCACAGTACCTGTGAAAATGTAGCAAGTTCTGCACAAATCATAAAGGCAAGAAGGCTGAAGTATGAAGAGCCGTGATAGCCTTGTGGTTATCACATCCACTTAGCAAGCGGCATGTCCCGGGTTCGAATCCAGCCAAGGCCATGTGGGATATCATCGCTGGCTCTTCACGTCCACTGCATGGGACAGTAATCTGTGGTGCCTTGTACCTTGTACCTTTGCAGGGGCAAGTAAAAGACCCCCCAAGTGAGGAACATGAGTAGCTTGAGATGGCCTCTTCCATACTTTAGGGCCAATAACGCTTGGCTTCGGCCCTGATTGAAATATACAAATACAAATAGGCCATTCTCACATTGACGTATTATATGACAAAGATCTGCGCACTTCCGCCGAAATCTCAAGCACAATCTCGATCTAAAGCTGAATGACGTGACACAGACAACTCCACCACAGTGAATTTGAAGAGTTGACGTTGCGTCAGAGTCGACCATTGCTGAGTCATGGAATGCATCACGTCACCTGCTTTCAGATCGAGGTTCTGGTTAAGATTTCGGCGGAAGTGCGCAGATCTGCTAATTCGAGAATCGTCTATACAAACCTGCTCATTGCAAACATTTCCGTTGTCGTTTCAGGTTTGTCCTCCAGGAGCTTGTAGACACAGAGAAAGATTACGTACGAGATCTCGGATTGGTCGTCAACGGGTACATGACAGAGATGAAGGAGATGGAGCTACCTGAAGACATGAACGGGAAAGATAAAATAGTCTTTGGAAATATTCACCAAATATATGACTGGCATAAAGAGTAAGTTAATGTCTTGTTGGCTGAAAAGCTTCCAGGGTCTAGTGTTCACCTGCTGGCCTACTATACAAGAGGTGCCTGGTTCAGGTGCTGGGCCTACCTCCTCCAGTCCAGATGTTGCCTAGGTATGCCAGCTGGCTCCATCCAGATGCTGGCATGGGTAGGCCTACTGGCTCAAGACCGGATACTAGCATCGGTAGGCCTACTGGCTCAAATCTGGATGCTGGCATGCATTGGCCTACCAACTTTAGTCTGGTTGCTGGCTTGAATGTGGATGCTGGTTTGGGTATGCCTACTGGCTCAAGTACATGTAGTCCAAATGCCAGTGTGGGTTGGCATAGTGGCTTAAGTCTGTATCCTGACATGGTAGGCCAATTGGCTCAAATCTGATGGGTCGAAGATGAAAATTCTTGTCGTTTCCCTTGCCTGCCAGAAGAAGCAGTGAAAATCAAAATGGCTGCCAGCAGGCTGCCTGTCATGCCTGTAAGATCCTCTTAACAAGCGGGAACCATCAGACATTTACAATGTCATCTTGTTCAATTTTTTTCCAACTCATTTCCAAGGCTTTTAGAAAACTTCAACAGAAGATACTGTCTGCTCAAACCTGGGGGCAGATGAGTTAACTTCATTTCCAATTATTGACAATATTCCCAGCCTGATGGTGTCTGTAGTAGAGGGGTTTTACTACACACTCTGGGTGTGGTTCACTCCCCTCCCTTGGACGAACTCCAGGTGTATCTGTGTACATTGCACTTCAAAGGTTCATAATCATCTGTTGATGCCGACAGCGGAGGAAATGGACAACACCCTGACATAGATTTCATAACCTGATATGGCAGAGTACTGTAGGCCTAAGATCACTTGTGAGTGCATTGCAGCTTGCTTTCTGTAAGCCCTGTCCTTGAATGTTTTCCTGCAAAGATCTTTTTCAATCCCTGACCTTGTGTGCAGAACAGCTGACCTTGAAGGTCAAGTGAAGGTCAGTGCAACGTGGCAACCACTCTCATGAGAGGAGCCTTGATGGCCTAGTAGTTACCACGTCTGCTTAATACCAAGCGGTACATGTAGGTCCCAGTTTTGAATCCTGGCCATGTGGGTGGCTCTTCAGTCCGTCGTATGGGACAGTAAGCCGTGGTGCCTTGTACCTTGTGCCTTTGCAAGGGCAAGTAAAAGACCCCATCCAAGTGAGGAACATGAGTAGCTTGAGATGGCTTTGTCCATACTTACCAGGGCCAATAATGCTATGGCTTCAGCCCTGATGGAAAAATCTTTAGATATCACCCCGACTGGCGTGTACCCCCTGTAAAACCTGCTCAGGGTTCTGCCCAGGACTGAACAAGTGCCGTGGCACACTTCGTTTGTTCTGATGGTCGGAAAATACTCTTTTTAGGCCGAGTGCCGGTCAGCATTTCTGTGCCCTGGACGGGGCCGTCCAGCGCCGACCAGCAGCGGCAGAACTGCTTCTAGCAGTAATACAACAACGGAACTGACCCTACTCGAATCTGTCACAGATGGATGAACTCGACCTGCTATTGTTCAATCACAGAACAAGAGTTGACAGCAACCAATTTACACCTTGGAATTGTCACAATTACCACTAATTTACTGCAAATGCTAGGTCAATATGACATAAGCTCATCTCACTAGATTGGATTCTACAAGCTTGGCCTTGTTATCACATGTTGCACTGTACAAACCTTTGTAGCAAAAGGGTCTTCCTTATCGTGAAACAGCAGCTATTTCTTTCCTTGTTTGGAACGTTCATCTTATGGCTGATCATCTCTCGTTACCACTGCACGCTGAGGGTGTGGCTGCTCGAGTCAAGGTTGAAGTAGCTGTATATAAATATTGTGTTGAGAACCCAGTACCAAATACGGCATTGTTAGCTTTGTAGACGATATTGGGCGAATTTGTGACCCGATCTAGCAAAAGTTGGCACATGTCGCAACCGAGGAAATGGTTAACGACGTTATAACACAATAGCTAAAATGTACATCTCTGCAGGTTGACAATAGTAGTGGACAGCAGTGATAATAGGGAGGTTTCGCAGGTGCCCAGTTAGGCCATACGACGACGTTTATCTATTGTTTGGGTGCACCCACACAATAGATAAACGTCGTCGTAGGGCCTAACCGGGCGCTTGCGAAACCTCCCTAATACATGTAGTTGAGTAAACTGATGACCAATGATAACCACTTGCGACAAGGGCCTACTTTTGCCGAAGCGGGTCATATATGACGGTGTGGCATCCTGTGATGATGTTGAAACTCCCCACCCCTTGATCACAAGTTTTCTCTCTCTCTCTCTGACCACTCTCCACTGGTCGTCGAGGGTAGCTAATCAATCTGTCAATCAAGCGAGGTGTCAATTAGTAATATCGGTGTTGCTATCATATGTGATTGTCTTGATTAAGCTTGTTGTCACCTAATTAGTTTCGTACTTGATATAGAATCTTTTACTTGTATGAGAAAACAGATTTGAGGGTGTCGGGTAGTGTAAGAAAAGTACCTCGGTCATTCCTGGTTGAATCTGCCTGTTGTCTGATAGACAGGGCAACATTATGAGACAGCAGGCCCCTTTCCCAAAAGCTGCCAGGATCTAGTTCAGACTTCTAAAAGGAATGATTTAGTGCTTTTTGTGACCCGATCTAGCAGCGTGACAATAGTAGTGGACAGTGATATTAAGTAAACTGATGATGTATGATGATCACCTGTGTTATGACGGGGGGCGTGGAATGTGCAAACCCCATTCCCTGAGCGCAAAAGGCGTGAAGCCCCGAAAATTTGGGGGTAAAAGTGCCGGAAACATGATTTCCTGGCACCTGGGCAGGTCAAATTGAATTTTCTTTTTACTCAAAATCAGGGGTCTGATTATATGCCTACGAAAATTTTTGCTGCTCGGCGGCTGAAGGGGGGGGGGCGTGCCTTGGATCCGCCACTGCCTGCTTTTGAGATGGCAGGTCACTTTCCTAAACTGCCTCGATCTGGTTCAGACCTCTAACTTGAATGATTTAGTACTTCATCATGAATATGCCACTCCCTAATAAACGGTTACAGCCATTGCTATACCTGCTACCGTAACGACATGATTGACCTCAAGGTTAGAACCCCATCAACGCACCGTGTACATCCTCGCATGCATCAATCCTGTACATGTATAGCTACGCAAACTAAACTATCAGAAATTCAATATTCTGTATTAAAACGCTTTCACTTCCATACATTGTCATCAATACCATTGTTTCAGCTTTCATCTTTTTCATCTTTATCTCATCGATTGGAAATCTTTGAGTTATTTTTGGAGCGGTTTGAAATGTAGATCGCTCCAGGGCAGTCACTTGTTGGATAAATGGATGTATTTGATTTTCATCATTGACGTTCCCTCGAAATACTCGTCTCTGTAGCCCCTGGTGTCGACGTGAAGCGAGTTTGTCTGTGAAGGTTGCGATCCTTCTGCTTATTTTGTTGATAAGGCCTTGTCTTGTCTCAAAGGCCGAGATACATGTACAGTGGTGGCCAAAATTATTCGAACACTTCACACGTAATTGATATTTCAGTTGTTGAAATGGCAGTCAATGTACTACTGAAACAATTTTATTTTCTTTAGAGTAATGCACCTTTTCCAATTATTAAAAGTGAAAAATGGAAACCAAACTTTGTAAGGCAACGTCTTAAGATATTCCAAGTGTTCGAATAATTTTGGCCAGTACTGTACCTGTGAAAATGTAGCAAATTCTGCACAAATCATAAAGGCAAGAAGGCTGAAGTATGAAGAGCCGTGATAGCATTGTGGTTATCACATCCACTTAGCAAGCGGCATGTCCCGGGTTCGAATCCAGCCAAGGCCATGTGGGATATCATCGCTGGCTCTTCACGTCCGTCGCATGGGACAGTAATCTGTGGTGCCTTGTACCTTGTACCTTTGCAGGGGCAAGTAAAAGACCCCTTCCAAGTGAGGAACATGAGTAGCTTGAGATGGCCTCCTCCATACTTTAGGGCCAATAACGCTTGGCTTCGGCCCTGATTGAAATATACAAATACAAATAGGCCATTCTCACATTGACGTATTATATGACAAAGATCTGCGCACTTCCGCCGAAATCTCAAGCACAATCTCGATCTGAAGCTGAATGACGTGACACAGACAACCCCACGACAGTGAATTTGAAGAGTTGCGTCAGAGTCGACCATTGCTGAATCATGGACTGCATCACATCACCTGGTTTCAGATCGAGGTTCTGGTTGTGATTTCGGCGGAAGTGTGCAGTTCTGCTAATTCGACAATCGTCTATACAAACGTGCTCAGTGCAAACATGTCCATTGTCGTTTCAGGTTTGTCCTCCAGGAGCTTGTAGACACAGAGAAAGATTACGTACGAGATCTCGGGTTGGTCGTCAACGGGTACATGACAGAGATGAAGGAGATGGAGCTACCCGAGGACATGAACGGGAAAGATAAAATAGTCTTTGGAAATATTCACCAAATATATGACTGGCATAAAGAGTAAGTTACTGTCTTGTTGGCTGAAAAGCTTCCAGGGTCTACAGGGCTTTCATTAACTTTTTCCCTACCTGGGTCATGACTTCCACAATTTTTTTATGGAAGTCAATTTGGGAAGATGCTGGGGTCTTTAATAGACTTCCAGCAATTCTTTTTGGGGATCATGACTTCTTGTTATAATTTACTGGGGTCAAATCTTCCCATCGTATGCTGCTACCGGTACCACGAGCGAGCGAGAAGTATGTAGTTGCATGGGCGACGGGAATCCCCAGTTACCGGTACCAGTATTTCAGCTGTGCTAGCAAGGATTGGGTGTGGTTGAAGAAAATTTGGCTGGCGCGACTTGCAATATCTTGCATGTCTTGATACCTGCGTCAGCCGGGGCCCTATTATTGGCGTAAATGGAGACTGGGTATACAAATGGGACTTCCACACTTTCTCTATCAGCGTATCATCGAATTTACCTGCCTTTTTGAGACTTCAGAATTGTTTATGTTTGCGTCATTTCCGTAGTTTACATGCGTAATAGACGTCATACGCAGGCTTAATGAAAGCCCTGGGTCTAGTGTTCACCTGCTGGCCTACTATACAAGAGGTGCCTGGTTCAGGTGCTGGGCCTGCCTCCTCCAGTCCAGATGTTGCCTGGGTATGCCAGCTGGCTCCATCCAGATGCTGGCATGGGTAGGCCTACTGGCTCAAGACCGGATACTAGCATCGGTAGGCCTACTGGCTCAAATCTGGATGCTGGCATGCATTGGCCTACCAACTTTAGTCTGGTTGCTGGCTTGAATGTGGATGCTGGTTTGGGTAGGCCTACTGGCTCAAGTAGTCCAAATGCCAGTGTGGGTTGGCATAGTGGCTTAAGTCTGTATCCTGACATGGTAGGCCAATTGGCTCAAATCTGATGGGTCGAAGATGAAAATTCTTGTCGTTTCCCTTGCCTGCCAGAAGAAGCAGTGAAAAACAATATCAAAATGCTTAGAAATGCTAAGAAAAAGAAAAAGTTTGAAGTTTGTGAGACCATCTACCCATTGGATTTCTACTTGTAATTGTGCAGCCCTTCATTTCAGATGAGCTGCTTATATTAATTGCCTTCTTGTTCCTTTCCAGCACATTCTCAGTAGAATTAATGAAGATTCTAGAAGATCCAGATTACTTAGGGAAGATATTTGTACGATATGTAAGTATAGGAACTATCTGAGAGAGACCTTGTCCTTGCCCAGCGATTGCTTTCCAACCAGATCCATTGATAGACATACCTTACACGTCTTTCCCAATCTTACATGTCTTGCGCAATCTTATACGTATTGCCCAACATTAAACATCTTGCCCAATCTCACACGTCTTGCCCAATCTTGCACTTCTTGCCCAATCTTACACATCTTGCCCAATCTTACACGTCTTGCCCAATCTTGCACGTCTTGCCCAATCCTACACGTCTTGCCCAATCTTGCACGTATTGCCCAATCTTACACATCTTGCCCAATCTTACACATCTTGCCCAATCTTACACGTCTTACCCAATCTTACACGTCTTGCCCAATTTTACACATCTTACAAAATCTCACAGAACTGAAAGTTACTAAAGTGAAAGTAACTGTGTTAGATACTCCATCTGTGTGGGTGTGCGTTCATCTTGACATGATCATTGTCTGGGTGTGTCCATTTCTCTGGATGTATAATGATTGTAAACAAAGTCTATTTTAACATGGGGTGATTTGATTGATTCTAATGATGTAGGTCTAATGTACGTGAAGGTTGGCAGTTCAGACCAGCAGTAATGTCTTGTGATGTTAAAGGGACCCTAGAGGCAGCTTGCTATTGGGCTATTAACAGTACTGCCACTGTACAACAGGTGGCGCTAGTAACCATGAACTCATCAATTTGGATCAAATGCTGATATTGATGAAATTTTACTTCAAAAATGATGCCCAAGTTGTATCCTCATGTCACATATCGTCACCATGTGCAAACGTTGACCTTATATTTCTGTCTTTTTCAGGAACGACGATTATATATGTATGTAAAATATTGTGAGAACAAACCAAAATCGGAATATATAGTTGGTGAATACCTAGACACATTCTTCGAGGAGATGAGAGTCAAGCTCGGCCATCGGCTCACCCTTCCAGATTTACTCATTAAGCCTGTACAAAGAATTATGAAGTACCAGTTACTATTGAGAGTAAGTAGCATGGTGTACCCCCCCCCCCCTCGTGGAGCCCTGATAGCCCAGCAGTTATCATGTCTGCTTAGCAAGCGGCAGGTCCCAGGTTCGATGAATCCAGCCCGGGCCATATGGGATTTCATTCCCGGCTCTTCACTCCATCGCATGGGAGAGTGAGCTGTGGTGCCTTGTACCTTGTGCCTTTGAAAGGGCAAGTAAAAGTCCCCAGCCAAAGTGAGGAATATGAGTAGTTTAAGGTAGCCTCTTCCAAACATGGGCCAAAACAAGATCCTGATAGCTTAGTGGTCATTACATCTGCTTAGCAAGTGGTAGGTCCTGGGTTCGAATCCAGCCTGGGCCGTGTAGGATTAATAGTCCCTGGCTCTTTACATCCATGGCATGAGGCAGTAAGCCGTGGTGCCTTGCACCTTTTGCCTTTATAAGGGCAAGTAAAAGACCCCATCCAAGTGAGGAACATGAGTAGCTTGAGATGGTCTCTTCCACACTTATGGCCAATACTGCTGTGGCTTTCTTGGAAAAAAATCCAGTACCACTAAAAAATTCTCCAAGTTTGAAATAATGACGTCCTAGTTGTTTATTTATTTAGATCAACTCATTACAAGTTTGTCAAGTTTTGTCTTGATGACGTCTGCACTGTCTGCTTTCATGGAAATATGATCGTGGTCTCCCAGTCACAACTTCCTGTAAGGAAATATGTGGACTATTTATAAAAGATCCCGATTTGAATGTTCATTATTTCATTTTCAGGACATAATGAAGCATTCAGAAAAAGCTGGTGCTGACTGCCGTGATCTACAGAAGGCACTTGGTGTAATGCAGGTGGTTCCCAAGGCTGCTAATGATATGATGCAAGTGGGCCGGTTACAAGGGTTTAATGTAAGTATTGCTGTTATCTCGTATCAAGCCCATTGTTCTGTGAACTTGAGTCAACTTCTGAACTTGAGCCTATCTCTAGATTTGAGTGTATCTCTGAACTTGAGCCTACCTCTGAACTTGCGCATACATGTACACCTCTCAGCTTGAGTCCAACTCTGAACTCGAGCCTTTCTCGGAGCTGGAGTCTGTCTCTGAACTTGAGTCCATTGCTGAACCTGGGTCCATCGCTGAAATTGAATCTTCTTCTAAATTTGAGTCCGTTTCTGAACTAGAGCCTAGGCTACCTCTTAACTTGAGTGTACCTCTAGATTTGAGCCTAACTCTGAACTAGAGCATAGGCTACCTCTAAACTTGTCTGCCTCTAGATTTGAGCCTAACTCTAAACTTGAGCTTAGGCTACCTCTTAACTTGAGTCTACCTCTAGATTTGAGCCTAACTCTAAACTTGAGCCTAGGCTACCTCAGCTTGAGTCTACCTCTAGATTTGTGCCTACCTCTGAACTAGAGCCTACCTCTGAACTAGAGCCTACCTCTGAACTAGAGCCTACCTCTGAACTAGAGCCTACCTCTGAACTAGAGCCTACCTCATAACTTTAGTGTCTGTGTTTGTTTGTTTTCAGGGTAAAATCACTGCTCAAGGAAAGCTCTTGTCACAGGAGACGTTAATGGTGGCTGAAGTCGTACAAGGACAGCAACAAAAGTTCAAAGAACGACGCATCTTCTTGTTCGAACAGATCATAATATTTAGCGAGGTCATGGAAAAGAAACGAGGAAATATCATCAACTATATATATACATACAAGAATAGTGTCAAGGTTAGTAGTCAGGGACAATTTTGGAAAAGAGGGGGCATACTGTGCTAGAAACATTGAAATCTGCGGTGAATTTCAATGATTTGCTCCTAATTTCAGAATTTCATGGTCAATTTTTAAGGGGTGGGGGCGCATGCCGGGTGCCCCTCTGTATTGAATTTTACGGTATTTCCAAAGTGTTAGGAGAATGTAGGTAGAGGTCTCATGGCCATGTGAAGGTCCCCAAAATGCTTGCCTGATACGTACATACTTCAAAGTATCAAGGCCTAGTTTTCTGTACACATTGAAAAACTGAAGGCAGAGCATAGTACATTTAACACTACACAAACGTCGGCGAACGAAAGCACTTTCTGAAGTGAACACAGTGTGGCTTTAAGTTATTTGCTACTGGAATGCCTGTAGAAAATCAGCTTTGTCAGCCCGATGATCGAACTTAGAACCTCCACGGTGACAGGCTGTGCTGTTGCCACTACACCACTCTGGCACTATCTTCCCCACTTGTCCCTGGACGCCAGATTACTGCCCTCTTTTACACTGATACTTGTTTTATACCTCCCTCAACCTCTCCTCCAGGTGAACAAAATGGCGCTGACAGAAAAGGTACCAAGTAATGAGCTCCAAATCATGATCATAGACCGAACGCCGGGATCGGACGCAAAGTACTATATGGAAATGCCATCAGCTGATGTGAAAGCGAGGTGGATAAGTGAAATTAGGGCGATCTTAGATATGCAAGGGGACTTTTTAAGGGGTAAGTCGTCGTCGATTTTGATCATCTTTGATGGGTCTGTTACAGATATTTTTTGTTTTCAATGGGGAAATGAAAGTTTTGGCAGTTTGTCGCGCAATTTGGTCTCGACGGCAAGTCAAGTCAGCAGTTCAAATTAGAGAGATTGTGCTGAAAAGAGTTGGAAATTTGGTTTCGAAAGAGCCCTGTGTATCTGTAACAGACTTGCAAATGTATTTGTGTCTTATGCTGAAGTATGTTTGTTGTATTCTTCTGTCTCAAATGAAATGTTTTTTCGTCTAGATCCGTCAAGATATGTTGTGTTTTCATTTAAATTACAAAATATTACATAATAGTTTAGTGTTCGTGATCATTTGTGACAGTCCTTCTAATGTCTAAATATATTGGCCAGTATTGTGATTTTCGTCAGATCCCCTTGAAATGACCTTTATTTCCATACACAGATGACAGTTTGTCACCAATGACCTTCAAATGACCTTGAGTTGCTTACACAGATGTCACTTTGTTACCAATGACCTTGAGTTACATAGATGTCGCTTTGTTAGCAATGACTTTGAAATGACCTTGAGTTACGTAGATGTCACTTTGTTATCAATGACCTTCAAATGACCTTGAGTTTCATAGATGTCACTTTGTCACCTATGACCTTGGAATGACCTTGAGTTCCATAGATATCACTAAATTACCAATGACTTGAGTTACATAGATGTCACTTCGCACAAATTTCATTGATATATGTATGAACATTACATTACAATGATCACCTTTATTTCAGTTCCTTAGGAACCTAAACCTAATTGTATAAGGGCCAAATTTCTTGCTGATAATGCAACTTGCACATTCTGATATTGAAATATCCGTACCGGTAGTGAAATAGCTACTAATAAAACCCGTAGTCCTACTAACTCATCGCTGGTGGCCCTCTGGTGGTCAAAAGCAGTATTACGGGATTTGACCTATTCTGACTGGCTAGCTGAATCTGTCAGTTGCATGAACACAGTTTATGANAGTTTATGACACCGGCGAGGGGGGGGGAGGAGGGGGTAAAAAGAGTAAGATAACAAGTTCTTGGCATGATAGTTAGGATTTGTGGCAGCCATCTTGAAAGCACGGAAATTTTGTGTGTGTTGAGTTTGCTGTCCATGGTAGACTTACTCAAACGAGGTACATTTAGTTTTAGGTTATGGTTTAGTGTTTGCCTTTAGTTCATTTGTTTGTTGTAGTTGTATGATCATGGTATTCCTGTCTTTTGAGTTGTAGGATACCTTTATTTCTATTCATGCTTGTATTTGTTTATGTCTGAACTTGTCTACCACCGATGTCCAGCAGACGACATCTTCTGTCAAAGTTTTCTCACATCCTGTGGTTTTGATTAAGAAATATTTGAAGAAATGTTGTTCCTACCAGCCTTCTGAAGAAAGTTTCCTCTAATTTTTTTCCAATTCATTTCAAAAGATTTCAAGAGAAGACATCGTCTGCTTGAACCTGGGGGGCAGATGGGTTAAGCTTGTAGTGGTGCCGACCGTCCTTGTCTGGTGATGTGAAAGCCTGGATTCTCAGAGCGGCAGTCATTCTAAGCCATAAAAACCATGATTATGCTGTGTCAGGGCCTACAGACGATTGAATGTCAAACATGATACAAGCCCTAACACAGCATATTCAATGGTTGTTTTGGCCTGAACAGCCTCTGAGAATCTGTTCATACTTGTTTGTCCTGTGTGTCTTGATTTTACTGTAAGGCTGATTTTACATCGGATGACACGCGACATGAACACGCAGGTGTAAAATGGCTTCACAGAGGATTCATCCCATGAAACCTTTGTTCGCCTACGTGTTCGTGTCGCGTGTCATGCGATGTAAAATCAGCCTAAGGTACCTGTATGCTGAAGTTTGGTGCTGTTGCTAGAAATCACCGACCATTTCAAAGAGCAGAGCGTTTTCTTGAAAATCTTTGCATTGTGTGTGCATTCAAACTGAACCCAAATGTCTCATTTGAAATTACCCCCGCAGCATGTTACTTACTCTGAAATAGTTGTTAAGTCCCCTCTGAAGTTGGTTTAAATAGGAGCAGTCAGGAGTATTGCCAAAAGATGGCAGCAAAGTTCTAGCGGACCAATCCAAAAGAAACTTCTTGATTGGTGCTCAAGCGAGAATGAATGGGTCCGCTATATGCATTGAATTAGGCTGTAGTGACACCTATTGGTCAACTCACTGACAAGCTCCTATTGACAAAAATGCTGCGTTTTCAAATGAGGCATTACAACAGAGCAATTCTGGTGAAATGTGAGGTCACATGTATTAAGGTCAAGGTTATTTTGGGGTCAAGGTCGTTAAAACTAGGTCATTGGATCGTGTAAAACTAGGTCACTGGGTCAGTTCGTCCAATACCCATGTACTTCCCCTGTTTTGAGGGATCAGGTGAACTTTCATCAATGAATTGCTCTGTGTTTGAATGTAGTTAGTGTCTAATACAAATGCCTCATGGAATGTGAGCTGGAATATCTGGTAGAGAACTTTCCTCCAAATTATATCCTCATTGAAAAGAACCCCAGAGAAGTTTAAAAAATGAGTTCTTTGAACTAATTTATGGTAAAGTTTCAGATTTTTCCAGTTTTGTGCATAAAGGTCTCCACACACTTGTCCACATTCAGGCGCGGATCCATAGGGGGGCGCCCGGGTGCGTGCCTCCCCTATAGAGGCTATGCACGTGACGTCATCAGCGAGGTGACGCCATGTTGGATGGACGTTGTGACATGCTGACGCAGTGCATCTGACCACGTGCTCCGTCCATTTTCCATCCAACACGTGGCGTCATACCCATTGATGACGTCATTTGATGACGTCAGTGCATAGCCTCTATTGGCCAACAAATCTGTAAAATCGACTGTGAAATTCTGGAATTTGGAGCAAATCATTGAAATTCATCGCAGATTTCAATGTTTCTAGCACAGAGTACCCCCTCTTTTCCCAAATCCTGGATCTGCCCGTGGTATTGTGGTGCAATTTTCTTATTTGCCGAAAGTATGGAAGCAGTGCGGCAGAAAATAACAGGATTTTCCTGCCAAATGCAACGTGAACGTACAAGTGTGTGGAGGCCGGAAGTCTGGTTTCCTCCTACTGAATGTAAAAACAGGCTTGGAGAGACATCTGCCACCAGATATTCCATCATTTACTAACTCACGGTGTTTCACTTGATCATTTCTAATCCGTGACGCTTTCTCTGTTTGTGTTGCAGCCCTCCAGTCGCCCATCGCGTATCAGAAAGAGTTGACGAAAGAACTGTAAGTAAGCCACTGTGTAAGCATTCAATTTTCATTACAATATTCTTAATGTTGTCCGATCACGCGGCGCCGCACCCTTGGCAAGTTTCATGGAATTGGACGGGCCTTGAAGTTGAAATGAATAGATTTGACTGGTGTGTTGGTAAATTATGTTCTTGACTTACAAGTGGTAGTTCTACCTGGCAGAGCTTGTTGCATAGACCATTCTCGAATTCGCAGATCTGCGCACTTCCGCCGAAATCTCAACCAGAACCTCGATCTGAAACCGGGTGACGTGACGCCATCCATGATTCAGCAATGGTCGACTCTGACGCAATGTCTTCGATGTCACTGTCGTGGGGTTGTCTGTGTCATGTCATTCAGTTTCAGACCGAGGTTGTGGTTGAGATTTCGGTGGAAGTGCGCACATCTTTGTTGTTTACGTCAATTTGAGAATGGTCTATTGGCCAAGTTTCTCGTCATGTGACCTTGGCCACCTTGAATAACATGGGGATAAGAAGGCCTCCCTGCGGTATCCCTTTAAAGGTTTATGAAAACTGTGAATACACCAATTTCACATCTCGCACGGTCGCAGTGCCCCTGGTAGAATTTCCAACGGCCACTTATATTTCCTAGATCGAGGTTGAAAAACACGTGTTGGTTTCCGATACCGCCGCCAGGGATCAGTCCCCTGGTGGCGGCATTGGGAACCAATGTGCGCAATTCAACCTTGGTCCAGGAAATTTTTGCCCATACTCCTGGTAGTGAGGTTGAAAACGGAAGTGGCTGTTGAAAATTCTACTAGGGGCGCTGCGATCGTGCGAGATGTGAAATTGGTGTATTGAGCTGGAGTGAAGCCAGTCATCCTGAAAAGTATACATGGTCACTTCCACTCCATGAAACTTGACCTCCAGTGTTAGAGAAGCACTAACAGATAGTATAATGTTGTTTTAGAGCAATTACAGGAATTTTGTCGCAAGATGAAATGATTTTGCTGTTTTTTCCTTGTCTCTCTATCATACAACTGATGGAACGGTATCTCCCCATGAAGTGAAGATTGAATGTTTTCCAAAGCCTCAAGTTGGTTGGTAACTTCAGGATGATCTCTCTCTGCCGAGATCGCCATCAGTTAAAAATTTCGAACGATTTTATTCATGAAATCTGGCTACAGGTTCCTGTCATTGCTCATATATCTGTACACAGTAGGCATTCCTTCATCCAGTACCAATCTGGGTAGCTTTTGACCGAGGGAGTATAGGCAGTTGAAAGATAACATACAGGCCTACAGTCAGTTGAATTATCATTGGGCAGCTGGGCCTGGGCTAGTTTACTGAACTTCAGTCAGGCAGGCAAGTTTTCCGTTCTGGTCAATTTTGTCATGGTAGAGTACAGTGTACAGTTTTGTCAATGTAGGGTTTGACCTACTTTTCAAGGTCACAGAGGTCAAAGTTCGGAATTTTGCCTTTTGGTGGCACATTTCGTAACCTGAACTTGTTTGCAAACTAGGACATGGGGAGGGGGGGGGGGTCCTGCAGGCTTGGACTTGGTGTCAACCAGTTGGACTGATTCAGCAATCTTCCTCAAAGAATTTTCACAAAAACGTTTGTCCCGAACACCCTGCTNAAGGCAGTGTCAACCAGTTGGACTGATTCAACCATCGTCCTCAAAGAATTTTCACAAAAACGTTTGTCCCGAACACCCTGCTTATTATAAAAGTTCGCTAATCAGATTTCACCCTCTCTCCCCTGATCACTTCTTGTAATGAAGGTGAGCATGAATTATAGATAAACTCTTGCATTTTCCTCTTTGCTATTTCACGGTTTAACAATTCAATTGTATCCCTCCTGCTGGTAATACAGAATGGCTTTTGCTTACAGTGGGTTCTGTCCTTGCTGAGTGGCATGTCACGGTGAACAGGGTTGGTGACTCTCAGCACTCGGTTGTACCACCTACAAAATCAGGGTGAACTTGGTTGTACCACCTACAAAATCAGGATGAACTTGGTTGGTGACTCCCAGCACTTGGTTGTACCACCGTGCAAGTTAAAATGAACAGGGTTATTGACTCTCGGCACTTGGTTGTACCACCCTACAGGTCAAAATGAACAGGGTTGGTGACTCGCAGCACTTGGTTGCTCTACCACTCTGCAGGTCACGATGAACTATAGACTGTCAGCGCTTGGTTGTACCACCTTGCACGTCATGGTGAACTGGGCTGGTGACTCTCAGCACTTGCTTGTACCACCCATCAAGTCAAAATGAACAGGGTTGGTGACTCAGCACTTGGTTGTACCTCCTACAATGTCAGATAAACAGGGTTGGTGACTGTCAGCACTTGGTTGTACCACCCTGCAAAAATAGGCATCTCTGATCATTTCCCAGTGGAAAGTATTAAAATGGAATGATTGCTTCTTTAGATTGTTGTGTAACTGATATTGATATAAATTCTTTGAGAGTAGAAATAACAAAGATAGTCATCGTGTTGGAGTAGTACTCACACAATGCTTTCCTTCCATTACCCCCATTCTTGAACTCTTCATCAAACCTGACTTGTCCAAACCTTGGTCCCGGTCCCTGCATTTCTTCCCCTTCCCTGCGTTCACACGTCTCCTGCCTGGGTTTTCCTCTCCTCAGCTT
Source organism: Notospermus geniculatus (assembly GCA_002633025.1). Taxonomy (NCBI): domain Eukaryota; kingdom Metazoa; phylum Nemertea; class Pilidiophora; order Heteronemertea; family Lineidae; genus Notospermus; species Notospermus geniculatus. The sequence continues at coordinate 187,263 of NMRB01000950.1, read as the reverse complement.
ACCAAACTTTTAAATGAATTGCCTACTTCAGGCCATGATCTGCAGTTGATCCTTGCAGTTTGCCTTGATGTGAAAATTGGAAATACTTGACCTGTTGTCTGCCTTGGTCTCTTTCTCTCTCTGGGTGCACAAGGGAAAAAATATTCTTGATAATTAATATCTTTTAAATTGGAAACTTGAACATTGGGGGATGTAAAATAGCAACAGTAGGATGAATCAGGGAAGAATTTTCATCGGAAGTTATTTAGGTGAAATATTCTTGTTTTCTCAAACTTTGTTTCATTCAAATATGTTTAGCTTTAACTCTGGATTTCTCTCTTTAAATTCTTAAATTTTCTGAAACATTTGTATTCTTTGTGGATTTATTCTCAAATGTTGAATTTGTCAAGTTTTGGCCGTGGAGAATTCGGTAGATTTTCAATGTTTATGGAAAAGATGAAGATGGGAATTTTCCCTGGGAAATTGTTGGTATGGGTGTTCGGGGTAGTACAAAATGTCCGACATTGTTTGAAATCATCTGTAGGCCTAGTTGAACACAGAATGCTGTAAATGTGTCACACATTCAGTTTGATTTCGATGTTCTGCTTTGGAATGTTGAATATCCACCATAGAGCACAAAAAAACGACACACAAAATGATACATGTACCGGTAGTAAAAGTAAAGTCGTCTCCGAATTTCGCGAATTTTTTACCCCAACCGGGGTCTTCCTCAGGCACTTTCTAGAGGAGATCCCAGAAGTGGGATTTCTAATAGAGATCTGGGATCTCTACTAGAAAGTGCCTGAGGCGGTCGAAAATTTGCGAAATTCGACTTTACTTGAAATGTTGAATGATGGAAAAGGCATCTAAGGGCCAGTTTATGCAGATTGTGACTGCAAATGTGAAAAAGTTTGGTTCTGAAGCAGCTTGACAAGGAAAAACGTAGCTTCTGCTGTGTTCATGTTCGTAGTTGTGCTCAGTATAAACTGGCCTTAAAGGACATGTCCTTAATTGAGGGGTGGCCTGATAGCCGAGGTGAAAGTGTTGGGGTCTTTTCAGTCACTTTATGTTGGCATTACAATACATAGCTCAGCTTTCAAATAGCTCAGCCCAGTTGTGGCCCGCTCCACCCAGTTGTGGCCCGCTCCACCCAGTTGTGGCCCGCTGCACCAACTGCAGGCGCTTGTCACAAGTGATCATCACTGGTCATCAGTTCACTCAACTATTGGCTGGTATTTATAAAAGTTAGCAAATGCTTTTCCTGAAGATTTGTACAACGAGGTCCAATGTAAATGTATTACAAAACCTGAAGTAAAAGCATTTGCTAGCTTTTATGAATACCAGCCATTATCACTGCTGTCCACTACTATTGTCAACCAGCAGAGACATACATTTGAGCTATTGTGTTGTAAGGCCGTTAACCCTTTCCTCGGATCCGACAAGTGCCTACTTTTGCTAGAGTGGGCACATTTGTTCTTAAGGCACTTTAAGCCTTAGCCTAAGAATCCATTCACGCGATTTTCGTGCCGCGCGATGTCGCATCCTTTGTCCACGACCAACGCGGTGGAAAAAAACAATGCTATCGAGCGTCTGCCGCTCGAAAGTCGCGTGAATGGACCGACCGCCTTATACCGCCTGTGTTACAAACACAGCTCAGCCTGAAAGTCAGCTCAACCTATTGTCATTAGACAAGGCCTTGAAATTGACGTGGTTCAACATTCCAAAGTGACATGGAGGTGTATTATGTGCATGTTTATTGTTTAGTCAACATAATGTGCTTTCATCGTTGTGGGCGACGGTTCGCGCCCAATCCCAGCGGGACATAACCCGAGTATTTTCTCTTTTAGGTCAGTCCCAGAATTCGGCAGTCTGCCTCGTAACACCCAACTCAGGAATTCAAATTCAACCACCCCTGACGAACCACCACCACATTATTCAACACTTCCGTACGCGACGGGTATCCCGCCGCCTGGCCCCAGTGGCGGCAAATCCAAGGATAAAAAATACACAACACGCTGCCGATCTGTACCAAGTCCGTTAAACCTACCAATGTCCAAGAAGGAAAAATCGCCGTCAACCCCACCGAATGAAACCGCATCTCCCGTGAAACGATCCGGATCGCCAAAACAAGAACGAAAACGTAACATATTTGAAGGATTCAGAACTCTGACGAGACGATCACGGAGCGATACGCCCGTGAGACCGCCAGAGGTTTATGCTAATCTACACTCGCCCGATCTTGCCCAAGATGATAGCCGATTTGACATTCAAAAGCAACAACAACAACGACATATGCGCCAGCAGGTCAGCGCCGACAGTGGATTCCAGGACGCTGTTGACCCTGCACCGGTAAGTCGTCTTAGAAACCCGTTTTCGCCGTATTTTCGGCTCTCAGTTTTGCGTGTGCAGTGGGAGGCTTTACCGCCGTTAGAGGGCGCCTGTCACAAAATTTGACGTTGAGGCATGCATTTCTGCTCTATGACGTCTAATTTCATGACGTACTTACTGGTTATGGCATCTAACGGCAGTAAAGTTCAGGGCTCACACTTGGGTCTAAAATTAGGGAGAAATATTGTCTCCCTCCTCAAAATTTTGGGAGACTTCACTCTCAAGAGGGAGACTTCACATAAAGTTTGTGGACGACATATCTAACAAAGTTGTTTGATTTCAGCCTCTTTGCAAGAAATTAACACTTAATGATGATATTTTAGGGCATTTAGGAGCGGATTTGGGCATTTTGGGGTGCAGAAAATGCTTCAGAGGGGATCATATTCCCCTTAAAAAAAAATTTCTTTAGGCGACTTTATGCCTCCCTGGGAGTTATTTTGGGCGATTTTGGGCGAAATTTTCGCCCCACGTCGCCCTAATCGCCCCCAAATGTGAGCCCTTAAAGTCTCCCATAAACTGGAAAAAATGTGACCGTGGACTTGATTCCGTCCTTTCAGACAGAGGGCAGCACTGTTAAAGTCTTGATGGACTACACGGCCATCAAGGAAGACGAGATCTCTGTCGCTAAAGGAGAGATGGTGCAGATTTTATCGACCGCTCCAAACAGCTACGTCGTACATCGCCCACCGAATGACAGCTCCCCTGCCGCTGAAGGAAGTATACCCGCATTCGTTATCGTGGGTTTCCGAGAAGGGGAGGGGAGTTTGACCAGGTTTGTGCTTTAACCAGGATGTCTGGTTTCCTCCTACATGCATTACTGAGCATTTTGCATGAGAATTCTTCAAATAACTCTAAAGAATAAGCTGTTGCCAGATAAAATTGGCTAATAATTACCTTAAATACCACTGACTGTGTCTGCCGTTTTCCACTTGATTCACTCGGCAGGTCCCGGGTTCGAATCCCAGGCCATATGGGATATCATCTTCACGTCCGTCGCATGGGACAATAAGCTGTGGTGCCTTGTATCCTGTCCTTTGCAAGGGCAAGTAAAAGACCCCATCCAAGTGAGGAACATGAGTAGCTTGAGATGGCCTCCTCCGTACTTTCCAGGGCCAATAATGATGGCTTCAGCCCTGATGGAAACATACAAATAAAATACTTGATTCAATAATATCTTACTACAGGAAGACATCCTGGCAGTCGCCGTTCAAAAATTTCCGCAAGCCAAACTCGGGAAAGAAGGAAAAAGGCGACTCTAGAGGTGGAACTCTTGACAGGAACTCTGGGAAAAACTCCAAGGAGAAGGGATCAGGAAAGGTGAGGATGAGAATCTTCATGTCTTGATAGCCTAGCGGTTATCGCGCCCGCTTGCAAACGGCAGGTCCAGGGTTTGAATCCCAGGCCATATGGAATCATCCATCCCTGGCTCTTCACGTCCATCACATGGGACAGTAAGCCGTGGTGCCTTGTACCTTGTGTCTATGCAAGGGCAAGTAAAAGATCCCATCCAAGTGAGGAACATGAGTAGCTTGAGATGGCCTCTTCCGTACTTACCAGGGGCAATAATATTATGGTTCGGCCCTAATAGAAAAATCTAGCTAATCCTGTTGACTGATATTATCTTGTTCTCCTTCAGTCACTGAACCAAGACAGCTACGAAATGCCACCGAGTTTCCAACAACCACTGACCGACCAATCAATCCAAGCGGGCGAGACTGCCGTCTTGTTCTGTCAAGTCTGCGGCCGCCCGAGACCAACGGTTGTATGGAAAGCTCCCAATCAGTGCCTTGTAGCGCCCTCTATGAGAAGTAAAATGGACTATGACGATGAGGGGATAGCTACCCTGGTGGTAAGTTGAGTCAAATGATGGCGACATTCGCTTACACACTCAAAACATATCAGATTATCCAGATGTGGCAGTGGTCACCTCGTCTGCTCTGCCTCCAAGTTTGAGCAGACGGTATCTTCTCTGATAAAGTTTTCTAAAATCCTTGGAATGAATTGGAAAGAATTTGAAGAAACATTCTTCAGATGGTTGATAGGAACAACCTTTCTTCACAACCTTTCTTCAAATATTTTTCAATCAGTTCCATAGGTTGTGAGAAAACTTGGACAGAAGATGCCGTCTGCTGGACTTTGGGGGCAGTTGAGTAGGGCATGTTGTTTTCTGACTTGCCTGAAAAGGCGTTTGACCAATTTCTACGAAATCAGAGAAAATCAACAGAGAAAGTGCCATATATTTTCAATTAGTAGCAGATGATTTCGAATATCCATGATTTTCAGCTTCACCATGTCACTGCCGACCAAAGCGGGGAATACGCCTGCATAGCGACCAGCGATTTTGGGTCCATCATCTCGTCTGCCAGCCTCAACGTCGTCGACAAACCTAGTCCCCCTGGACAACCTGTGATAGTCGAACAAACCGGGACCTCCGTGCATTTAGAATGGGCACCCCCACAGTTTAACGGAAACTGCCCAATCCAGGGTTATACGGTGGAATTCACGGAAGAGGGGATGGGGATCTGGCAGGCGGCAGTGCCGTATGTTCCCGATACTTCGCATATTCTTGAGGATTTAGTTCCTGGGACGACATATCAGTTCCGTGTGAGTGCCAACAATGCAATTGGGATCAGTGAAGCGAGCCATCCAAGCGATCTGTTGATAGTTCCTACCGAATCTGGTAAGTTTGCTCCAAAAATATGAACCAAACTTTTGGAATCGAGTACAAATGGAACCGTGGAGTTGACAATATTTATCCCAGCTGACATTTTGCAGTGAGATGATGGAGTCGGGAGGTGTGGGTCCAGAGGGTCCCCTGCTCTCAGCAACCAATGATATTTTGCCAGAATCAGCCAAAAATCGCATCAAAGCGGGTATATTTTAAAAATTTTCTGGGGCACCTTTTCAACGGCCTTGTGTGGCCATCATCCTCAGAATCCCCTGTAAAAAGATCCGGGTTCTGCCCTTGCCTGGAATTGAGCTTGGTATCAATTGCAGAGGTCATGACCCATGCGGGGGGGGAGGGTAGATGTGTTGATTGGAAACCCAGAGCTTTCAGAATTTTCAGTTTCATAGTTTCTTGTTCTGTTTCAGATGTGTTGGAATCAGAGACCACCGACCGTCCACGCTGGCGAAAATCACTCCACAACGACTACAACGAAATGGAAGAACTAGGACGCGGCCGATTTGCCATCATCAAGAAATGCGTCCAACGGAGTTGTGGGAGGGATGTCGCCGCCAAGTGTCTGAATAAAAAACTAGTCAAACGTCAAGCCGTCGAACAAGAATTTATGATGTCACAGACGTTACAACATCAACACCTCATTCATTGTTTTGATCTTTATGAGACAAACACAAGTTTTATCATCATTCAGGAACTGTAAGTAGTTACGTCTGCTTCTTGCCCATTCTCCCACAGCAGGGGTTTTACCTCGCTCCTTGATAGCCTAGTGGTTACCACGTCTGCTTACACGTAGCAAGCAGCTGGTCGCGGGGTCCAATCCTGGCCCATGGCTGGTATTCATAAAAGTTAGCAAATGCTTTTACTTAATATTCGCAAAGCAGTGTCCAGTGTAAATGTACTACAAAATTTAAGGTACCGGTAAAACATTTGCTAGCTTTTATAAATATCGCCCTATATGGGATAAAGCATCCCTGGCTCTTCACGTCCGTTGCTTGGGACAGTAAGCCATGGTGCCTTGTACCTTGTGCCTTTGCAAGGGCAAGTAAAAGACCCCATCCAAGTGAGGAACATGAGTAGCTTGAGATGGCCTCTTCCGTACTTACCAGGGCAAATAATGCTATGGCTTCAGCTGGTGGAAAAATTAAAATGCATACTACATATCTCGCTCCTACATACTATATATGTCTCTGTAGGTTGACAATCGTAGTGGACAGCAGTTACAATAGTTGAGTGAACTGATGACCAGTGATGATCACTTGCGACAAGCGACTGCTTTTGCTGGAGTGGGTCACATCTGTGTGTCCTTGCAGGCACAGATCGAAGGGGGGCGCACCCGGCGCACACCCCCCCTTTCGGCCAAATCAACCGTGAAATTCTGAAATTTTGAGCAAATCGTTGAAATTCACAGCAGATTTCAATGTTTCTAGCACAGTGCGCCCCCTCTTTTCCGAAATCGTGGATCCGCCTGTGCCTCGTTTCACCGGTCTCTTTCCTCCTTTCAGACTGCCAAACGGTCGTCTCTTTGACTACCTCGCCAGCAAGAGCACCTTCGACGAGAAAGTCGCCGCCGGGTTCATCCGACAACTCCTGGACGTCGTCCAGTATTTACATAACTGCCGCATCGCTCATTTAGACATCAAACCAGAGAACCTGATGGTGGAACTGATGACGTTATCGCCGAAATTAAAACTCATCGATTTCGGCGATGCGCGGCAGATTTATGGAGATTATTACGTACATCCTCTTGTCGGGAGTCCCGAGTTTGCGGCGCCAGAGCTGGTGAGCGGGAATCCCGTCAGTCTCAAAACTGACATCTGGTGAGTTTGTGCTGAACTCATTAAATCACCTGCGCCCAGGTTTGAGCAGATGGTACCTTCTGTTGAAATTTTCTAGAAGCCTCAGAAATGAATTCGAAAAAATTTGAAGAAACATTCTTCACATGGTTAAGAGGAACAAACTTTCTTCAAATATTTTTCAATCAATACCACAGGATGTAAGAAAACTTTGACAAAGATGACGTCTGCTGGACTCTGTGGACAATTGAGTTGATTCCTGGGGACAATTGAGTTGATTCCTGGGGACAATTGAGTTGATTCCTGGGGACAATTGAGTTGATTCCTGGGGACAATTGAGTTGATTCCAAATTCACTTATGGTAAAGATCCCTGAACAATCTCACCAAGGTAAAAAACGTCTTTGGATCAGTTGACAACAATTTGACTTTCATTCCAGGAGTATTGGTGTCCTCACGTACGTCCTCCTCAGCGGTGTATCGCCATTCTTAGACGAAAGCATCGAAGAGACGTGTTCAAATATCGTGCGACGAGATTACTGCTTCCCGGAGGATTATTTTGAAGGGATATCCCAGGATGCCAAGGATTTGATCGCAATGATGCTCATAGAGGATATGAAGTGAGTTGAGAGGCATTTTGTCGTCTCCGCAGTCCATCTCCACGAAGTGGGGCATGGGCTAGACACTCTGTTTTAAGTGATGATGGGTCAGGCATCCATGAGCCTGGAGCTTGATCCTCGATCCTGGATCCTCGCGCATGGAGCGTTGATAGTCTAGTGGTTATCACATCCACTCAGCAAGCGGCAGGTCCCAGGTTCGAAACCAGCCCGGGCCATATGGCTCTTCGCGTCTGTTGCATGGGACAGAAAGCCGTGGTGCCTTGTACCTTGTGTCTTTGCAAGGGCAAGTAAAAGACCCCATCCAAGTGAGGAACATGAGTAGCTTGAGATGGCCTCTTCCATACCTACCACGGCCAAAATGCTATGGCTTCAACCCTGATAGAAACATACAAATACAATACATGGAAATATCTTTTTTCAGGATCAGGCCAAATGCCTTGATGTGCATGGAAACCAATTGGATGATACGTTCCTGCACTTCGACCCCATCGCTTGCTCCAGTCCCGAGCATCCCCGGTGCTAGATTGGCCGACTTCATCGAACGGCGAAAACATCAGGTAACTATCAAAACAGACCAAATCATTTCTCTATACGTTGTAAAGTACCGGTAATGCAATGAAATTGTATTGAGGAATTGGCCCCTTAAGAAAAAAGTCTTATGTTTGTTGCTGTTGTTGTAAAATCTTTGGATATTTTGGGATCTCTTCAGATATTTCTTGATGTATCAAAGCCTATGGTCACTTCACCTTCAACTAGGCTCTGTCTGAGGGAGGGTAGGAGGAATTGGAACCGTTGTGAGGGCGTACTGAACCCCCAGTTATACGGCATGGCCTAACCCACCGGCTGTGGAGGATTTTCTTCATGGCCTTATGGTTGGTGCTTTGGCCTCTGAGCTGGAAATTAAGCAATGTTGTGTGTGGTCAATACTTGGGTGGGTGACCGGCAAGTAATGACACAGAGGGCAAAATGTTTCTCCCAAAAATGAACCTAATGCTACCCCCTCATCATCATCATTAGTTCTCTATTAAGCACTCAATATAGTTGCTGCAGTCTCCAATTCTCACTATGTAACTGCATGGCGGTGCACCTCATGTATCCCGCAGGGTTTAAAAGGGGTAAGACCCTTACGTCACTGCTGTTGTAGATGTGTAGGCTATCGTTCCAGGGAGTCAGGGTTGAGTACTAGACCCTGTTCCTGGCGGGAGGTGAGAGCTTGCTTGGTCCTCATGCAGAAACGCATTCTATTCAACATGATTCTAAACTTCCACCCTAGCTGACTTGAACGACCCCAACGTCTCGTAACGGTCGTACCAAATGTAAGTGTAGGCCTTGGGTGTGACAAGAGTAGTTGGCCTGAAGTAGTCTTGCATGGAAGTTGAAATTGAGCAGATCGTGAACTGTGGTAGTACTAATAGACAAATGTCTGGTGATGATGTCTGCCCTGTATAGTTTGATCTTGTTTGGTACATGTATTCTACTGATACTGTATGATATAAAAATGCATGCGGAGATCCTTCCATTGCTACGGGCTGAACTGGTTCAATGCAGGACTTTACGGCCAAGAGAGGTCACCTAATAGCAGTCCTAGAAAGTTGTAAATTTTGACGTCACAGACGTAAGACATGGCCTCCATATCATGGATGATGTTGCGGGGTGCACTGCTTCTCTGTGATGTCAAATTTTGTGACGTTCTAGGACCGCTAACTGGTGGTGGCCTCTAATATGGCAGTAATAAGATTGCTTGCGCTATCGCCTGGTGTGCTTCTGGCTTAATGAATATGCATGAGTAACTGGGGACTATACTGTGAGGAAGGGATCAGTTTGATGCCTAGAAAACTGTCGTCCTTCAGCTTGTCATTTTAAGGTGTCATCTGTTATGTAGCTGCATGAAGTCTCCACAATGACTTGTCAATTAAAGCTTGAGGTGGCCTCCTCCATATTCACTATGGCTTCTACCCTGATGGAACAAGATGACATTGTAAATGTCGAATGGTTCCCGATGTACAGGTGCTACTACCGGTACATGAATGGTACATTGATAGAGATCAAGGCACGTTCATTGGATTGCCCAGGTTGACAAACCTAGGGGTAGGATGTGTTACCAGAGCAGTAGCTGCTGAAGGAGATAAGATATGAAGGCGTGACAGACGGACACACACACAGACACACACACACACACACAGATACACACACAGACACCATGACCAAAAACAATATGGTTCCCGATCTTAGTGATCGGGAACCAAGATCGGGAACCATAAAAATCTAATATAATGCAATACAATTGCTTCTGTAACACTGTAGACGTCATCAACATCACCTGGCTTTCAAACTACCAAACTATAGAGGTCTTCCTGACGTCACAACGGTCACATGACTGCAAAGAATCAGCCGTGTTGGCCATCAAATGGCCGGCGATGACGTCAAAACTGTCACGTTTTGACGTCATGATTTAATTGTGTATTGATGCTGTGTTCATGCCGTGATGTCGCTTGACATTTTGACGGCCAATATGGCGGCATCGTGATGTCGTCATGAAAATGTGATGTCACGTGAAGAACTTCTATTCCTCAGGACTCATCCACTTGGGGAAACAAATGGTATAACCTGAATGATCTTTTTGAACCCTTTCCAATGAATACTCATGTTGTGGGGTTTGGACTGCGTTGAAAAATTCCTCTTCTCCACTCCACACTTCAATATACCGGTAACCAAGTCTCCATCAACCTTGGGGTGAAGGAGGGGGTGGAGAGTGGGGTTCTTCATGCCCTGTGACCCTCAAATAAGAGTTCACCCCTCTTGTAACACTGATTATTTCGTCCATTGTCCTGTGGTGCCCCCTATAATCATTCGCCTTCTCTTTCACGTCCCCTAGCTTGAGGAAATACGTGAATACGGTGAGTGCCCTCATAGCCTGGCGTTGTTCTTCCACTTCTTTCTACTTCTGTTATACTCCATCTACGAAATCATCTACCTCGACGCGGAGATCAACGGGACCAGCGGCCAATGTCCATAGCTCATGAAGATATTGCATGTTGTTGTGTTTGTGTGAATCTTTATTTCATTGTTGTAGAGTATTGTCTCGTCTGCCCCCAGGTTTGAGCAGACGGTATCTTCTGTTCAAGTTTACTTCAATCCTCAGAAATAATTTGGAAAAAAAATTGAAGAAACTGTCCTCAGATGGTTGATAGGAACAACCTTTCTTAAAATATTTTTCAATCAGTTCCATAGGATGTGAGAAAACTTTGACAGAAGATGTCGTCTGCTGGATGAGTTACCGGTAGTAACTGTTGTCATTGTGTGATTAACTTTATTTTTTTTAGCTCACTGGGGTGAGCTATTACGATGGTGCAGCGTCCGTCGTCCGTCGTCGTCCGTCGTCGTCGTCGTCGTCGTCGTCCGTCGTCGTCGTTGTCCGTTAGCAGGGCACGTTTCGTAACCGCTGGAGCTATTGATCTGAAACTTGGTACATATATACCCCTAGGTCAGATGACCCACGACACCAAGTTTCGGTCCGATTCGACTCTCAGTTTGGCCACCAGGTGGCGGAAACCAAAAACACAAAAAGTACAATAACTCCTGAACTAATGACTAGATCATCTTCAAATTTTTATCATAGGTGTAGCTAATAAGGATACATAACATATATAACGGGTTTTTGATTTGACCTACTTTTCAAGGTCACAGAGGTCAAAGTTCGACAAAAGTGACGAACCTGCCACAGTTTGTCATTATTTCACCGAGCAACTTCATATCTTGCATAAACATGCATTGGAGGGGTACCTTAAAAAATACCAAGTTTCGGCCCGATTCGACATCCAATATGGCCGCCAGGTGGCGTAAGCCGGAAATCATCAAAGTGCTGTAACTCGGGAATGCCTTAACCCAAAGTGCTCCAATGTGCTATGTGGCCCCCTGCAGATGACCTTTATGTCCATGTGAAGTTTCGGCCCGATCGGACATCCAATATGGCCGCCAGGTGGCGTAAGCCGGAAATCATCAAAGTGCTGTAACTCGGGAATGCCTTAACCCAAAGTGCTCCAATGTGCTATGTGGCCCCCTGCAGATGACCTTTATGTCCATGTGAAGTTTCGGCCCGATCGGACATCCAATATGGCCGCCAGGTGGCGTAACTCGAAAATCATCAAAGTGCTGTAACTCAGGAACGACTTGACCTAAAGCGCTCCAATGTGCTATGTGGTCCCCTGCAGATGACCTTTATGTACATGTGAAGTTGCAGCCCGATCGGCCATCTAATATGGCCGCCAGGTGGCATAACCCAAAAATCATCAAAGTCTTTTCTGGAAATGACTTGACCCAGATTGCTCATAACTGATATGTACCTCCCTCTGTCATTAGACTATTATGTCCAACCCAGTGAGCACATGGTCCATGGACCATTTCATTGTAGTCTCTTGAGAATTTCCATTTAAATCCTTTGTAAGCATGCTTTGTGTTCGTTTCGGCAACTAATCTCTAGATATTGTGAAATAGGTACAGAACGCATGATCTACTGACCGAGGCGTTTAATGTTGCAAGTTTTGAATGACAAACCACAAGTCGTACCTCTGCAGTAATTACAGGGAGTAATTGCCAATACTGTCTTCCTGAGCTGGCTGTATAATCTAATAAGTCCAAAAGAGAGCGTGCAGTGGCTCATTGTGACGTCACTTTTGACCATGCTGACGTCGACGACAAAGTGTGCCATGTGTAGATCACGTCATGGTTGAAGTCACACACATTCCACTTGCGCCGATGACAGAGTGCACCAAGTGGATCGACAACGTCGTCATTAGCCGTCCAATATGGCGGATTTAAACTGATCACTCACTTGAGCCTAGAGTTGTGGTAGAACTTGGTTGGCATTTACAATAGCCAGTCACACCACGTAATATGTGTGGTGGTCTAGGAAAACCCGGCGGATGTCGCTGAATGATCAATAAGGGTATAGATTGGCGTGCCTTAACCACTAGGCCAAATCCCCACGCAATGATGAATAACATCTTCAGAATAGACAGGTCCAGATGGGAGTCAAGCTGACCTGCTTTGAGCGCCCCCTGTTTGCCCCAAGCCCCTCTCATTCCATATTTTCTCACCCATGTTTCTCTTTGTTTCTTTGCAGAATGATGCATGCGTAATCAACCCCGCCTGTGTGCTCGCATGCGTTTCAAGATAGCAACAACAACAACAACAACAACAGTCGTGACCTCTGACCCCGTGGGAACTAACGTCATTGGATGTTCTCTGAAGACTAACTGCATATGATTGTGGATGGTTGCCGATGATGCGGTTTCCGTGACAGGTCGTGGCTGTTCATTGTTCGGGCAATATTGGACTCAGATGGCGTAGCTACAGATATTGACCTTTGACCTAATTGTGACATTTGTTGACCTCTGACCTAATTGTGACAGTTGTTGACCTCTGACCTAATTCTGACTCTAAGGAGGAGATGCGATTTTATTTGTGTTGAAAAGTGCTATGAATTAACCTTACGTGTGAGAAATGGTGCTTATACTTTATTTGACAAGGTCATGGCATTCTTAGGCGATAAACGGACTTGGGATCTCGGATAAACTTGCAACATGTTGGACTTTCTGAGCTTTTCTGAGACGCCCCCTATTGGCATTTGTTAAACTAACTCTCTGTTTGAACAAAATGTGGTGTTTGAACAAATTTGAACGTCTGAATTGTGGTGTTCATCGAGGACGAATTATTTTTGTATAATTCACTAATCTCAAATCTCTTCGTGAAAATTTGCCGTGGCGAATTTTCGCTTGCACAAGTAGAAAAATAATGTATAAATTTAATATATTGCTGCATGTAATCTGTGGGCTGACACTGTTGTTTTTTACCTGGCACCCCTATAAATGTAAAAAGATGGACTCTTCTTATTTGATACGGTGGAACTAGGAAGGGTCCATTTTTGCCGAAGGGGTGGCAAGTTCTTACTTGGTTTGAGAGAAATGTAGCGATGTACATGTGTAATGTTAGAATTCATATTGGGTTCCTTGAGGGGAGGGAGGTAATAAACGACATTTTCAAGCGAGATTGTCGGAATTTTATGATTTTTACCAACTTCTTGATCTCAGTTTGAAGAAATACTCATGAAGAAAATGTCGATCAGCAGGGACACAACTTGGTCACATGGACGGATGGACAGACGGATATTACATCATAAGTAGGGAAGAAAGTCGGCTTTACTTTTGTCATACTCTGTATATCAGAGCGGAGGTGAATTCTGCAATAGTCAGCTTGAATGTTTGGGTTGCCTCTCTCTCCTGGTGCCACCTGGTGTAAGAATTCTTAAGTAAGGTGTCCGCGACCTCGTTCACATGTATTTTTCTCATATTTTATAAGACAGGGAAACACAACAGATTTAGCAGTGAGGTGGTCCTATCAGCAAAATTTGTAAATTACGCTTGATGTTCGGGTGAAATGGTCCCTTTAAGTGACACTCATCACAGCTTGCTACAACCTGTTCCGGTCTTGTGCAAGTTCAGTGGTCACATATACTGTGTGTTCTTTAGGAGCAAGTTCATTGATCACATGCTGTGTGTTCCTGTCTTGCTGCAAGTTCAGTGATCACATCCTGTGTGTTCCTGTGAAGTTGCAGGTTAAGTGATCACACACTGTGTGTTCCTCTCTTGCAACAAGTTCAGTGATCACATGCTGTGTGTTCCCGTCGGATGTCACATTTGAGGGAAGTGTTAATGGCCTTTGTAAACCCCCACATTTCAATAGCTGAAATGTACTACGTAACAGGTAAACAGTAGCAGATCAATGCACAGGCAATCGGACAGCCCGCATTGATCGTTCAGCGACATCCAACGGGTTTTCCTAGACTGCCTCACAAATGGCGTGAGTTTTCAGGATGCTCCTTCATAGTCTCCACATGGATGTCATTGTCCACCCTGGACAGGCACGGATCCACAGGTGGGTGCACGCGTGCCTCCCTTTTGGCCAACAAATCTGTAAAATTCCTAACACAGGGTGCCCCCTCTTTTCCTAAATCCTGGATCCGCCCCTGCTGGAGTCACTTAATGCCCAACTCTGACTTCAAGATTTCAAAGGTCACCAATCCTCGCTGTCTGAATCTGTTCTGGTTCCATCAGTGGTTCATGTTTGTACATTGCCCTCATCCAAGATATCTAAGATATAAATATATATACATACTATATATATATATATATATAAAGCATGGATTTGTACATAGATGTATCTTTGCCGCGGCCTTGATTTAAGACTAATTATGTTGGGACGAACGTACCTCAACTTGGCGAGATGTGCAAATTTGAGGAACAAAACAAAAGAGTCAAGTATCTTATTCTAGGTGTTGTTATTTCCCCTTCTATAGTTCATACTCAAAAGATATGGAAGGGTTTTAAACAAAGGGTAAGTCAGCGATGCTGTTCTGGACCGTTTCTGGTGTAGGATAGTAAAATTGTCTTTATTGGAGTTAATAATTGGAGCTGACGACATGGTGTGCCGCGTACACCGAAGTTTATGAATTGTGCACTTTGGAAATAATGTTTCAATTTTAGTGATTTTACATTAGAGTAGATTCTTTTATTCTTCAAAATCGTTCCTCAAGTCACATCTACCCAACCCGGTAGTTAGAATTTAGAGGTGGAAAAGTCCAAACTGTGTGGAAAAGTCCAAACTGTGAGATATGTATGTTTGGACTCGTCGTATATTCATGTGAGGCCCGTCTGTTTATTTGAGTTCTTTTCTTTAGGAAGTTCACAATCACGGAATATTGTACTCGTTCAGGGCACTCTTTGGCCCCCTGGAGGGAGATGGTTTTATTGGTGGCACTGTCATGCCCCCTGGTGGGAATCAGCCTCACTATGTGCTGTGCACATCATCGAAAGCTACTGTGTAAAAAGTCACCAAAATTCAGTATAATTTCACATGTATTTCATCAAAATTCATCACACCATTTTGATTTAGAATTTTGGTGTAGCACAGTAAAATAATTCTTAAATGAAATCAATGACACACCGTTTTGCATCTCCGTTGGTTGCAGCTGTGGTTACCAAGGTCATTGCCTTGGTAACAGGGTCAATGTTGGCTTGGTTCCTTGACTCAGTGACTTCGGTTGCCATGACAACAAATTAACCATGGTCATTGTGTTGAATACTTTGTTTACTGGGCTCATCTAGTGGCCTTAAGGGTTGCCATGGTTACCAACATATTCTACAGACTCCATGCTTATTTATCACCATGGCAACCAACCCTGGTCTTTTTCAATTTCAAGTATTTTTTCTAGAATTTTCCTCAGAATTTTCAGAATTTGGTGTCTGAAATTGTTTTCTTCAGGTTATAATGAGGCCAAATTATGCAGACGCGTCAAAACTGTAAGATTGGTACCATTGTCAGATCAGTCCAAGGAAGTCAAAAACTGATCATTGGATATATGTAATTACGCAGATATATATTTTTTTCATTGCGTCATCGACATAATATGGCGCCACCTTTGTGCATATTTGTAATTATTAAATCAATGCTTTGTGAATTGTTTAGATTGTCTAGCTTCGTAGGTGCAGATTATGAAAAAGTGATCGAAAGTTGAGGTGGTTGTGTCCGCTGAACGTGGCGGTTTCTCCAAGCCCCAGCATCAAGGAAGACACCTTTAACAGCGGGAAAAGGCCCACTTTTTCAGCGGGTGAGCTGAAACTGTACAGTCCTGCACGTCGCTGTGTGCGACATCGCCTATAATATTACGGTATGTCAGGCGATTTGCAAATTGTTCGGACTTGTCAGATTTTGGTTTATTGTCGGTCACTGCTTCCACGAGATGTACACATTGTTAATATTTGTAGTAACTTGTACCCTACACCCCTCCATTGTAGATATAGACCTGACCACATAACATGAAATACTCACTTTTGGAGCATGTCATTTCTGTAGGGAGGGGTGTAAGGTAGATGACAGAACATGATCATGACCTCTGAAAAATTAGTTACCAAACATGTGCACAATGCTAATTGAAAAAAGTCAAAAAAATAATCTTGGACACTATTCTAGACAATGGATTTATTGATACGGTATCTTGCATGATATTTTCCAAAATGCCAAATTTTTAGATATCTGTGGATGGTCAAAACTCCATTGTGCCACTTTTGGTGACTACTTTTTGCCACTATTTATAAATGAGTACTTCTTCTGATGATAATAATAAGTTGCAAACTGTGTGCAATATGTAGCATTTTAATGGCTATGTTGAAATAAAAAAGAAATTTTACAAGAAAATTGCATGTCGGTATGTAATTATTGTTTGACTTCGATAAAAATTTCCTTGTACAAGTCCACCCTGTCTTAGCCTTGATGATAATTTAAACTCTTGTGGTTTAATCAATAGAACAACAGTAATTAAAGATATGGCCTGATAGAATAAATTAAAATAAAAAAGAATAAAATTAACATAAATTAGAATAAATTAACATAAATTAGAATAAATTAGTATCAATGAGAATAAATTAAAATGAATTATAGTAAACTCAATTTGGAAAGAACAAGGATTTTAGTGTGTAGAAAGTGAAATTCTGTTCTATGTGTTGAACAAGAAATAATTTCTGTGAACAGAAAATAATTTTTGTTGAACAAAAATTATTTTCTGTTGAACAAGAAAAGTATTTCTGTAGAACACTAATTGTTATGTGCTGAACAAGAAATAATTTCTGTTGAACATAAATTATTTTCTATAAACAGAAAATAATTTCTGTTACTGTAAATTATTGTTGAACAAAAAATATTTTTTGTTGAACAAAAATTATTTTCTGTTGAACAAAAATTATTTTCTGTTGAACAAGAAAAGTAATTTCTGTAAATTATTAATTGTGGTGAAGAAATTATTTCTGTGAACAGAAAATAATTTTGGATGAACATGAATTATTTTCTGTTGAATAATTTCTGTTAAATTTGAGTTATCACTGTGTAACATAACCTAGGTATATGCATTGCAAGAAATAATTTGTGTTGAACAAGAAATAATTTCTGTTGAACAAGAAATATTTTCTGTGGAACATAAATTACTTTCTGTTGAACAAGAAAGTGATTTCTGTCAAATATAAATTATAATAATAATTATAAACAATTTCTGTTGGGCAAGGAAATAATTTCTATTGAACACAAATTATTTTCTGTTGAACAATATTTTCTTATTTCATAGCAGGTTAACCCTTTCGGGACTGGACGATGTTGGAAAGTGTACAATTCGCAACATGAATCTGTGATGTCTCTACAAAAACACGCCTAGCTCCCAAAAATTGCAACCAAAACTGGCGACAAGGCACTCATTCTGGAGGCAACTAAATGCGCCACGACCTCATGCAGGTTTGCTTCTTCCAAAATGTTTGTGAGAGAAGCAATTCATAGCCGAAGATGCAAGTTGTCAGGAAATAGTCGCGTTCGGCCTACGTTTTCGTCAGGTTTTCAATCTTTAAACGTCTATATCTCGATAACCGCTGCTCCTACGCGTCTGTCGCTAGGTCAAAATGGAAGCTACTTTTTTCTACTCTTTCTTTTGGCGCCAGTCGCGTCGTCGTAGCTGCTTCCGTTCCGGAGATATGGCCATTTTGTCACAACATGTCCGATTTGCACTTTGGAGTCTGTCAATCTAGGCCCCGGGACAAACGTTAAAATGCAATTTTAGCCAGGTTTCTTCAATCGGAGCAAAATCACGTATTTAGAAGGGGGGGGGGTAGTCTCGCATTAAAAAATACGCAAAGAGAACGCGGATCGGTCCACTGGTTACGATTCTATGCCAGTTTGAATGTGCAAGGGTGTGTGGTACAGGCCAAACGGCGAGATCCGTCCCGAAAGGGTTAAGTGCATTGCTGTAGAAATGAATGAACTGAAATTTATGTCATTTGACCCGGACATTTTTACTTGGGACCTTCTTTCCTTTTACAGTGACTAGTGAAGGAAAGTGGTTTGCCTTTTGGGCTGTGCCAGATTTAGACTGGTTCCGATCTTTGCCACTCCATTCCCATGGCGCTACTGTCCGTTTGTTGTGGAATGAGTGCCATATGGGTGTGCAGTGGCAAAGATGAGAACTGGTCAAATGTTTTATTTACTGGTTGCGTACAAAACAAAGATTAAAATGGAGGTACCGGTATTTCAATTGGAGAGTTTTATTTACAGTAACAAATTAAAATCAATATATTCATAATTACTATCATAATTACTACAACAAACTAGAACCCACAATCCTTGAAAAAAATGTAGTCATTTTGAACCAAGCAATTACACAAGTATATTTAATTAAAGTAAAAAATAGTCTTTTAGAAACATACAATATGGAGATAGTTCAAGTGATAGGTTGTGGGTTCGATTCTTTGGTTGATCCAAGTTGCTGTTTACAAAGGTAGGCTACGTACAGCCGGGTGATATCACAAGCGATATTCTCGCCACCGATCGCAGACTAGGTAATATCAGTTTTGGTATTGTTTGATATTGGGTGAGCATTGCTGGCGACAAGATTCCACACATCACTGTCTGGCGCACATCTGGCATCAAGAACTGGTTTTGCTTGCATGTGATATCACCTGGTGTGCTGCCTGCTTAAAGCCAGCAGCACACCAGGGCTGGGTTGCACAAAACTCATGTTAGCGCTAACATGATGTTAGTGCTAACATCATGTTAAATGACGTAAAATGACAATGGATTTTGACGTCATCTAACATAAAAGTTAGCGCTAACACCATGTTAGCGCTAACATGAGTTTTGTGCAACCGGCCCCAGGTGATATCACAAGTGATCTAATTGCCACCAATCTTCTCGCCAGCCACCACAGACTAGGCCTAGGCTAGGGGATATCGAAATTGGTATTGTTTGATATTGGGTAATCATCGCTGGCAAGAAGATTCCAAGCGTCGCCGTCCAGCACACACCTGGTATCAAGAGTCGATTTTGCTCACTTGTGATATCACCTGGTGTGCTGCCTGTTTAAAGCCAGCAGCACACCAGGTAATAACACAAGCAGCAGCACACCAGGTAATAACACAAGCAGCAGCACACCAGGTAATAACACAAGCAATCTAATCACCAGCCACTGCAGACTAGGCCTCGGGATATCGGAATTGGTATTGTTTGATATTGGGTGATCATCGCTGGCGAGAAGATTCCACGTGTCGCTGTCCAGCACACACCTGGCGTCAAGAGTCGATTTTGCTCACTTGTGATATCACCTGGCGTGCTGCTCACTTTGAGCAACAAGGTGCGGTTCCAATCTTTGGTAAGAATATTTTAATAACAGTGCAGATTCAGTGAAGCCCTACTAAACAAATTGTTAATAGCCTCTCTGGTACTTTTTCTTTGCATATTCAAGCAGTTCTTCATTGTCAGAAATGTGGAAGAACTCCTTCTTGACTTGGTTGACGCAGAAGAACTTGGATCCTCCTGGTTTTTCAGACAGGATGATCACAGACGTGCTTGGTGGAGGAAACGTGGAGTCATAGTCGGTTGGTTTGTTTGGGTTCACGGTGACACCGAGGCCGAGGAATTGACGCTCGATTTCCTGGACCCAAACTTGATGGGCATCGCTCTTTGGACAAATCAGGGTCACGTCGAACTTTTGTGGGGCTGAAAAAAGGACGGGTAGAGAATTGGCAATTAATGAGTTATCAATTACAGTGCCTTGACAGGTGAGAGGTTATCATGTGCTTAGCAAGCGGCAGGTCTCGGGTTCGAATCCCAGGCCATGTGGGAATAATCATCCCTGGCTCTTCAGTCTGTTGCATGGGACAGTAAGTCGTGCCTTGTACCCTGTGCCCTTGCAAGGGTAAGTAAGCCACCCAGCGTGTGTGCCCTTTTGGCCAACAAATCTGTAAAACTGACCGTGAAATTCTGTAATTTGAAGCAAATCATTGAAATTCACCGCAAATCATTGGAATTCACCGCAGATTTCAATGTTTCTAGCACAGTGCACCCCCTCTTTTCTGAAATCGTGGATCTGCCCCTGAGTCGTTACCTGTCAATCCTGCTACTCCTGGCATTCCTCGAGCAGTAATTGCCGGTATTTCATTGTGGAGACGTCGCCTGAGCTCTTCGGGTAACGGTGGTAGTGGAGGTGGGGGTGGGATCCCGTGATGGCCACGCCCATAACCAAGAAACATCACAAGAAGTCCTATTAAGGCAGTGCCAACTATTGCCAGGATGACATTCTTTTCTGAAATTACAACAATAATGGTGAAACTTAAGCACACAAGGCTGTGCCAAATACGGCTGAGCATGAAGGCACAGCCATATCTGTGGCCGAGTCAAATACGGCTGAGCATGAAAGCACAGCCATATTTGTGGCTGAGCCAAATACGGCTGAGCATGAAGGCACAGCCATATTTGTGGCCGAACCAAATACGGCTGAGCATGAAGGCACAGCCATATTTGTGGCTGAGCCAAATACAGTTGAGCATGAAGGCACAGCCATATTTGTGGTTGAGCCAAATACAGCTGAGCATGAAGGCACAGCCATATTTGTGGCTGAGCATGAAGGCACAGCCATATTTGTGGCTGAGCCACATGGCTCTGTTGGCTGTTTGATTGTTTTGACAACATTCCTATGCATATTCAGCCAAAATCTGAGTTACGTACTTTCAACAAGTGTCCTGTAGATTTCGTAATCTTGCGAAACTCCTGTTTGTGTGACGTTACATCGTGAATGCTCTACCATCAGATGAGTATAATTAGTTTGGCAGATGGCGTCTCGGATCCGGAGCTCATTTAGGTCATTCTGCAAGGTCTCAATTTTCTTGCCCCTGTCTTCGTTGGATGTCTGGAGTGTTTTGATTTGACCTTTCAGGTATATGATCTCTTGCTGGGCTGCGGTGGCATCATCGGGACCGATAGCGTCAACCTAGAGATGAACAAGGACCATGAGAGTAGGCTACGGTGAGTCCATATGCCAATTCTGTTGATGACAACCTCAAGCATCGATTGTCTTGGGAATGCAACTGATCTGACTGCCAGTGTGGCAGGAAAGAATGTCCCAAGGAAAAACTGTCCTAGGAACAATAGGTCCTATTGTTCTAATCTCTGGCAATTGGTTTCTCCAGCCATGCGCCTTAAAAGGACCCTACAGGCAGCTAACTATTACCGGTAGGCTCATATCAGTGTGATCACTTCATCACAGGTGGCACTAGCAACTGACAACCTACAGACTGACTCAAACGTTGATGTTTAGTGTATTTTACTTGCAATGCATGTCAGAGTTAGATTCTTATGCCAACCGATCAGTGTAATGAGCACATCAAAATGCCTATGAGGAGGCTGCCTGTAGCGGCCCTTTAATCTGTCATAAACAATACAGCTGGACACTTTTACAGAGGGCTAGTCTTTCCTGTTACACTCGATATCAGACTTTGGCATTCTACAGTTGATTATAGTGCTGTCTTCCTCCAAGATCTGCCCAATTCCTATCAGAAATTGTGATTATGAGTTGTAGGTTACCTTGTCCATACAGGCTGTTAGTTTGTCTTTCGCGTCTTTCAACCTTTTTTCCAGTAATGTCTTCTTCTTTACATGCTGTTCTAGTTCTGATTTGTCTTTATGGATGGTTTCTTGGCATTCCAAAAGCTGAGGTGGGAAAAAATGTTAGAAACAATGACTTAAACATTAACCCTTTCCTCAGTTGCGACATGAGTGTAGTGGTAGTAGTGGTTTGGGTCTCCGACTAGTATTCAGAGAATCCTGAGTTCAAATCTCACTGCGGCATGAGACTTTGGGCAAGTCTCTTCGCCTACTGGCCTCTCTCCACCCAGGGCCCGGTTGCACGAAACTCATGACAGCGCTATCTTGGTGTTAGCGCTAACTTGATGTTAAATGACGTAAAAGAACAATGGATTTTTACGTCATCTAACATGAAGATAGCGCTAACACCAAGATAGCGCTGTCGTGAGTTTCGTGCAACCGGGCCCAGGTGTATAAATGGGTACCGGTCAGAAATGCTCGGATTGTAGCGCTGAATGAGCAGCTCATCTGAGTTCTACTGAAAGGTTTCAGGTTAGACTGGGGTTAAAGCGTTAAGTCGGATGACACCTCTATCTTTGTTGATATCACACTATAAGCCAAACTTTAACTTTTACCTCTGAATTCATTTCTGAATTTATTTTCCTGTTTTCACTGAGAGCTTCATCCTTCTTTTTGACAGTTTCCCTCAGATTCTTAACAACATTTGAGCCCTCACATGATTCGTCGGCTTTTTGTAGGCTCTTCTGGCAGTCATCCCTTTCTTTTATAGCGACAGCAAGCTGATGGGGGTCCGCACAGATGTCAGTATGGACGGCTTGGAGAGTGAGAAGGAGGAGGAAAATGGACAGAAAAATTGGCCAACTGGAAGAAAAAAAGGATGACATAACAAGTTATAGTAGTGTTCCGTCATTGACCAATAGGTGTCACTACAGCCCAGTTCAATAGCAGATTCATTCATGGTTGATTGAGCACCAAGCAGGAGAATTTTCTTTTGTATTGGTGCGCTGGAACTTTGCTGCCATCTATTGGCAATAGCCTAAGCGTGGCGACTGCTCCTGCAACAGGAGTGCAAAAGCATCAGCAGACAGCTCTCAAATCAAAGGAGTAATGTCAGGGCCGTATTTAGCAGGGGGGATGCGGGGGGCACTTGCCGGCCTCCCCCCAAGAGCCAACCAAAAAACGTGATTTTCATGCGGAGTTTGGGCAAAAAACGTCTTCTGCCCCCCAAGAGAGGCTTTTGCCCCTCCCCCCGGACCAAAAAGCTACTGAATACGGCCCTGAATGTACTGGTGTAACATTTTTTAATGTTCCCCAATTTTGAGTGTTTCCCTACTATTGTCTAATGAAAAACTAAGTAAGCTGCGACTTGACAGTTGGGAACACGCAGAGAAATGTAGGCTATATACGTCGATCTATCTGCCAGCATTTCCCAAACAATAAGGAGAAACACTGAGGTACTGAAACACTGGCAGATGAAAACGCCAANGACTTCCCATCGAAAAGAATTGAGAAAAACCATCTCGATTTGGAGTGAAAGGAAGACACACAGTCGCTGAAATAAGAAGTTTCGTGTTAGGGGCCTACAGCAGGCTCGGCGGGGTTTGGCGCGCGCGGGAAACTGGGCGAGACCACGCCGGCGCCAAGGTACGCAAAAAAAACGAGGAGAAACCGTCCGTCGTTTCCCGTTTCTTCCAAAATCAACACCACCGGGCTAAAAGGATCCGCGGGTTACCTTTGGCGGTGATCAGAGGGAGATGGTTGAAATGAAAGTAAGACTCTGCCAGTCAAATGCTAGGAGATCCCGCAGGAGATAGCCCGACAAGTCCGGTGCGCGGCGGTAGGTCTAATCAGGGTACCAGTAATAGAGCTCAGTCATGTCAGTCCCCGTATGAACCAGTTGGGTAAGTATAACCTTACCTGCCCTGGAATGAAGATCCCTGTTTCCTCCGTGCCTTATTTTCTCGTGAACTGAAAAAATTATATCTATTGAGATTCAATCCAGGAAATGAAACGCGGCATTATTGAATGGAAAACTGCTGTTGGAATTCCCAGTCTCTGCTAAAAATAGAATTTCGTCATGATAATTGCCCGGGATAAGTGGGGTCTGGTATGATATAGATAGATAAAGATAAAAAATGCGAAATTGTAAGGCTGCGATCTTGATTAATAAAAAGCCAACTTTTCGTCCGACAGCAAATCTTCGCCCCCGATTCAAACGCAAGAAATGATGACAATGACGATGATTATGAAAACGAAAGTGGAGTCGAGCCTGGGACATTTTAAAATATACAAAGAAAAAACTTATTCGACAGTAAGCAGAAATAAATTGAAATATGATCATTCAACTCGCAGAAAGTATACTCGCCTGCCTCTCCCTTTCCTCAAATTATATGAAGGTTGTATTCAATTATATCGCGAAAGGAGCACAAAGAAGAGAGAGCGCCAAAATGGAAACGGCTCTCTGCCGGGGAATTCCCACTTTAAAAATACCGTAATTAATTTGCGAAGCGTTTGGAGGGTAGGGGATGAAACAAAAACAAAAAGGCCCTCTTGGAAATTTGACCACCCATTTTATCAGTGCATCACCCCTGTTCATGCTAAATGTCGAAGTGAAATGTACCTCCTGAAAGTTTTCCCGTCGTCTTTTCAGCAGTATTATGTAGGATGGTTGACAACAGCTGGTGCGGAAACTATGCTCTAAATGTCATAAAAAATGAGGAATTCCCAGGGCATTCCCCGTCTATAAATAGAGTTACCTTGAGAAACTAATAGATTCCGTGATTTTTCATTATGCTATGCAAATTGAATATTACGTCATGAGATTTGGGTTATCACTGATTTTAATGATTTCTCATTCTGATATGCAAATTAGTCCAGCCGTTCATTCTAGACAAGCGAAAATAGACAATTCGTACGAAATTTATATTGTTATTCAAAATATATCTTGTTGTAGTCTATGATTTTTTTGAAAGGTGAAACCATCTTTTCCTCTGTGTTGGGGATTAAAAAGCGTCATCTGGAGGAGGTCAGTGGAACCAGACAATGATTAAAGGGCACCTGTTCATGACGTCACAAAATTGTCTATATTTAGCCCCAGTGAACTACTTTATGATATTGTTGCGCACTGGGAAAACGATATTTTTTGATTACATCATTATAAGGGGCTATGCAAAGAGTAAACTTAACTTCAAGTTTACAATTGTCGGCATGATTAATGCACAAATGCAAATATATTCTAGTTTATTAGAAAAATGAATTCAAAGAATGTTGCACTGTCTTGCGGATAGACACAGTCACGGGTAGTAAGTTGGCTCAAAACCAAAACATTGCAAAATTTCCTCATACGTTGCAGAATATTGTACAATAAACGCTTTGTCTCTGGTCATCTGATTTCGAAATTCTGCGTCGACCCATTGTTGGGAAATTTGTATTCTGTAGATACTTTGGAAGGTCAATCATGGGGGAAAACGTGGCCGTAAATGTAGATTTCTGGGGGAGAATGTTGACAGGTTCCCAAACCACAACAACATCCAGCACCAGTGTTTTGTGTATTCCAAATGACGTCACCTGGCCAGATTTCAGTCTCCTGGTAAGAACCCCTGCCCACCCCTTCGTTATTTCAGACATCTTAGCCCTGGCCAATGCCCTTAACCCCCTTCCAATAGGCCCTGCTTTCTTGTCTGGGCAGCCTCAGCCTGATATTTTGTCCAAAGTGAAAGTTCACCGAATTAGGCTTCCACCGTAGCCTACCGCCATGTAACGTTACCGGTAGGCCTACCTCATGACCTAGGCCTACCGTTAGAACATGTAGAATCCCACCATCCCCGGTCGGAAGTGACGTTACTCCATGCCACACAATGGAAATCCTGTTGTACAATGTGGCTTATTCCGTCGATTGACGACTGTTTTTTGGGCTCTGATTGGGGATTCTAAACTCGTTCCGTCT
>NMRB01000950.1:141851-161116 GCA_002633025.1 Notospermus geniculatus | reverse complement strand
ATATGGATCCACGCTCCTGCCTGTGATACAATACAATACAATACAATACATATGGCCGCTGGGTTTGTTGACGGTGTTTCGCTAGTGAGCTTTGTTGGGCGATTTTGCTGCATAAAATCACAATTTTTCAACAAATTATTGCATGATCTGATGCAAAACCTCTGTAGGATACATCCTAGTAGCATTTGATGGCTAAAGAATAAGAAATAATTGATATATTGACTTGTTGACGGTTGTTGACGGTAGTTGACGGTTGTTGACGGTGTTTAGTAGGACCCCCAGTTTAAGGTACTCAGGAACTGCGAAACCCAAGCTGCAATGCATGACCGGAGGAGGTCATCTTGATACGTGCCTAGGCCTACATGTACACTAAAGACATTAGATTCGAACAAAGCTTCATCGTGACATAACGCTCCCTTGAAGATGCTCAAGTCAAGGCCTGTGTAACAAGAAAGCTTACAGGCCTCTGCTAGGTCGTCTTTGGCTGATGCCCTAGGCCTATTAATTAATATTACACTTTCTATGCTGGACTTTGTTGAAAGAATAAAATAAAAAGTGGGGTAGGGGCTTATAAATAAAAACTGTTTTTCAAATTGCTCCTCTTTCCAGATAAAGTTGACATTTCAATGTGACGCAGTCATTATCCAATATTTCGATGAAGAAAATGACGCTGTTATGATCAACAGTCAGGAAGAACTAGCAGAAGCTATGAAACTTGCTAAAAAATATGGAAACACACTTCATATTCGTGTAACAGAGAGTTATCCAGAACCAGCTGATGGCATGAAGTTTGAGACTGATTGTGTGATGGCTGCCCCAGAAACTAAGATGGAGACCAAAGAGAGTGCCACAACTGCAATGAAGTGAGTTTTAAGCAGCTTTCCTCCGACCCCTAGCTAGAATTTAAGAAGGGCTGGGCACTTTTCTGAATAAAGAGGGACCCTTTGAGATTGAAAAAAGGCACTCCCTTCAAAGCAGAAGTTTGAAAGAGGGCACATAATTTGAGTGTAGACCTCCGCATCCCAACAGAAATTCAATACTACACTTGTATAGTCCAGCGCAACCTTCGCGCGACCCAATGAAATGCGGAAATACGAAATCTGACAACAGCTTGCGGCTACCTAATTACGCCATCTACCCCCACATTACCAAAGACGATCGCCTGCACATGACTGGGCACTATTACAGTCTATTCGCAATTCATACATTCTACGGCCATTCTACAGCGTATACACACTGGTAAAGGACTCATGAGAGATATGCTGCCTGTAATTTTCGTTTTTCGTGTAAAAGTGGAGCGGAGTATAATTTGATCACGCTGTCCAATCGGTTATTCAAGAGTCGTGTGTTGAATAAGATTTGTGGTCAGCCTGTGGTTTGTGGTAAGCCTACATTTCCGCATTCCTTTGGGTCGCGCGAAGGCTGCGCTGGACTTTACTAAGGATTTGGCCATGTTAGGGCTACATTGATGTATCTCAAAACTTTATTATTACAGCTTTTCAGCAGCCCAGACTGAGACTGAGGAAACTGGTGAAGTAATGCACACGGATGAAGCTTGTAACTCACTATCCTCCAAAAATGAAGCCATCCTCGCTGAGAAAGACGTGAAGGGTTACTACGCCAAGCTTGCCTGTGATGTCGGCAACACGAGGGGCGAGATTGTCAAGGCCTGTGGAACCAGGATGCAGTGTGCATCACAGTATGATTTAGAATCAGGGGAGCAGTCACCCATGTGTGATGTCACCGCCCCACCTCCTCCTGTTTGGTTCCAGCAATACATGGACAGGGTATGTTGATATCCAAAAAACAGCACAAAAACGACACCCAGTACACAATAAATCGGAAAGTCGTCTCCGAATATTTTGCAAATTTTCGACCCCAATCGGGGTCTTCCTCAGGGGCTATGTAGAAGAGATCCCAGAGATATCTTCACCTCTGGGATCTCTTCTACATAGCCCCTGAGGAAGACCCTGATTGGGGTCGAAAATTTGCGAAATATTCGGAGACGACTTCCCGATTTATTGTGACAGGGTACATGTATGTTGGTTATATTTCACTTCAGCTTTACATGTTCTTCTCTCTTTTCATCACAAACTCAACCTTTGGTGGCCCTTTCAAAACACAAATTCTTTCTTCAGTTCAAGGAAGACGTGTCCAATGAAATTTCGGACCAAGTTGCCAGGAAGACGGTTCGACAGATTCTACGAGGTTTGGATGGAGCTGTGATCCATTCAGTGAAGGGTACATCTGGGAAACCTGCTGTCCTACAAGAGTCTAGTACTGATGGTGAAGGTAAGATCAATTGCCATTGGCTTGGAACTTCTGTTTTGTCATCTACTCTCCAGAGTCCAGCAGACGACATCTTCTGTCAAAGTTTTCTCACATCCTATGGTATTGATTGAAAAATATTCAAAGAAAAGTTGTTCCTGTAAACCATCTGAAGAATTTTTTTCTTCAAATTTTTTCCAATTCTTTTCTGAGGCTTTTAGAAAACTTTGACAGAAGATGTCGTCTGCTCAAACCTGGGGCAGATGAGTTAAAGTTTGTCATCTGTTTTGTCGCAGTGGACCGTAAATGATAGAGCACATGACATGAGTCACTTGGATTTTCGCCAGATACTTTTAGCCAGTGAAAATGAATGAAAAATGGTGAAGTAGTTATGGTCTATTGATTTGAATTATCTTAATAGTTGTATGACTTTGTTCTATTTCCAGCCATCTACTGCCATTCCGGCATCATCTGTGACTGTTGTGAGCAGACTATTGTGGGCAATCGTTACAAATGTGGGTAAGTAGTCATCTACGTGTTAGTCACATCTGGCTCTTCAGTCCATCGCATGGGACAGTAAGCCGTGGTGCCTTGTACCTTGTGCCTTTGCAAGGGCAGGTAAAATCTCAACCACAACCTTGATCTGAAGCTGAATGACATGATGCAGACAACCCCATGACAGTGACTTCGACAACGTTGCATCAGAGTCGACCATCTGAATCATGGAATGCGTCACGTCACCCGGTTTCAGATTGAGGTTGTGGTTGCGATTTCGGCAGAAGTGTGCAGATCTGCTAATTCGAGAATCGTCTATTGTGGAGAAATTGAAGGTTTTGGAACCAGTTTCAGCAACTGCTCCTGCTCTTGAGTTTTTTCGTGCGAAGATCATGAGTTTGTTTTTCTCTGCAGTAATTGTGAAGACTACGATCTCTGCGAGCAGTGTGAGTCGATTGAAGGCATCCACGAACCAGACCATGTATTCATAAAGATAAAGCGCCCAGCACTCACAGCGGGACGTAAGAAGGGCCGCATGTTTCCACTGCTCAGGAAATCATTGTACAGCCCAGCAGAGGAGGTGGATGAGAAGATTAAAGAGGCAAAGATGTTGGAGAGGTAGGAGGGGGGTTCAGAGTTTTCTCACATCCTATCGTGTTGATTGAAAATTATTTGAAGAAAGATTGTTCCTGTAAACCATCTGAAGAATCTTTCTTCAAATTTTTTCCATTTCATGTCTGAGGCTTTTAGAAAACGTCAACAGAAGATTCCGTCTGCTCAAACCATGGAGCAGATGAGTTTTAAGTTCTTTTGGGCTTCAGCCACTGATGTTAGTAAATAGCGTTGGCTCCTAATCTTGCTGCAAAGTCAAAATTTTGTATCCGATAAACCTGTCTTGTTTATTGCGCTTTTGCTTCGAGTACTGATGAAGTGTTATCTTTTTCTAGGATGCAGGAACGTGAAGCTCGTCTTGCTGAACGTGGCAAACGTCGTGAAGAAAAGCAAGAAGAAAAACTTAAAAGGAAAGAAGAAAAACTCAAACGTCGTCACGAACATCAACGAGATGTCCCACACAAGAAAGAAAGGCTTGACCTTCCTAAATACAGACTCAAAGAGTAAGAGAACCTCATTCTCTGTTTTGACAATGCATTCTCCAACTGCACGGTTTTGATCTCGTTCCTCTTCATACACCCATGTGTGAGTGGATGAAGAGGAGCGAGGTAAAAATCCCTGCTGTTGAAGGATGTGGCAATGTGTGGTCCTTGTTCTAAATTGAGTAACTGGATTGAAATAACAAAAGCCTGTCCTTCCATAGATTTGATTATTGTCCTTAACTCGTCTGCTCCCAGAGTCCAGCAGACGGCATCTTTCATCGAAGTTTTCTCACATCCTGTGGTACTGATTGAAAAATATTTGAAGAAAGTTTGTTCCTATCAACCATCTGAAGAAAGTTTCTTCAAATTCTTTCCAATTATGTCCAAGGTTTTCAGAAAACTACAGCAGAAAATACCGTCTGCTTAAACTTGGGTGCAGATGAGTTAACTTGATGAATGTCTTTTTACAGTCGCTGCGATGCCTTCTTCATCAAAGATGAGACAATTACTGATGGCACCAAGATGCCCCCTGGTACCAAGTTCACCAAGAAGTGGCTGATGAGGAATACAGGAAATATGGCATGGGATGAGGGAACTAAGGTAGGTTATCATCATCATCATCATCATTCCACGGCGTCATAACCCTCTTGGGTTTTTGCCGGAGGTATGGAGTCATGACAGGCTACAGTCCACCTGCGTGGGGTTTTTTACTTGCCCTGGCATCGCATAGACACTCAGGTACAAGGGACCACAGCTTTTAGTCCCATCCGACAGACCCTCAGTATTTCACAACTTGTATATATGCCTCAGATGAGCTGCTCGTTCAGCACTACAATGTGAGCAATTCCGACTGGTACCAATTTACACATGTGGGTGGTGGAGAGAGGCCAGTGAGGCAAAGAGACTTGCCCAAAGTCTCACGCCATAGTGGGATTCAAACCCGGGACCCTCTGACCGCTAGTCGGAGACCCGAATGACTACACCAACGTAGCTAATAACTTGTTTCATTGTCTTCTTCAGTTATGTTTCCTCTGGGGAAACCTACCCCCAAAGTCACCACAGAATGGGGTACCCCATCTCCAGCCCCAAGAGGAGGGAGTCCTTGTCATCGAGTTGGTGGCTCCTGAAGAGCCAGGCATGTACCAGAACCACTGGAGGCTACAGCACAGAAATTACTCATTTGGACATCGCGTATGGTGTAGCATTGTTGTGGAGAAACGGAAGGTTTTAGAACCAGTCTCAGCGACTGCTCCTGCTCTTGAGATTGTTTCGTGTGAAGATCGCGGAGATACCAGCTCTGTAAGTGTCATTTCGTATATTTACTAGTGGTTAAGCTTCTCAAAATTTGTCCGTTTTTGTGTCAAGAAAGGCTAAATACAGGGGGTCCTCACTGAAGATGGTGTTGACGATGACACCCTGTACTATACCACATCCTAGAAGTCCTTTACCATAGAATGTGTCACAGAAGTGCATGTCCTTTGCTCATTTTATGTCAAAATGTTTGCACTTTTCTTCATTATTCTAGAATACGACTGAGACACAAGGCCATGGAGACAAAGCCAGGAACGAGGTGAGTCCTCTTGGCTTGTGTGCACCGTTCCTTATACATGTACAAGTAACCAATTAGGGTCTGTTGGATGAGACTAAGAGACATGGTCCCTAGTACCTGGGTGTCTATGCCAGGGCAAGTAAATAAAGGGCACCGCACACGAGCGACAATTTTGACCGATTTGTCGGCCGACTTGGCTTCCGACCGCCAAAGCGACAAGATTTGGCGCTTCTGATTGGCTGATGACTAGTCGCGCCACCAGTCTCTTAGGCGGTCGCCTAGATTTTGTCGCTCGTGTGCGGTGCCCTTAAAAGACCCCATACAGGTGGAGAGTGACCTGTCGTGAACTCCATACCTCCGGCAAAACTTGGGGTTTGAAGCCATTTAAACAAAACGAAACAAAAGTAAACTAAGTAACTTATCTCCACGTTTCAGGAGCAGGGAGGGACTGCTGATTCTGCAAGTTCCACTGCAGATCAAATCGTAACGAACGCTGAGAGTGGTGAGACGACCATCTGTAACCCTGAGAGACAGCTTCTGTCTCCCTGTAAAGAGTTGCTCTCCTTCGAGTTGCTGGAAATCACGGAAGAGAAGGGCAAAAAGATACCACGCGTTTCACAGACCGCAACCCCCAACAACACACCACTCGGTGAGTATTTCTATCTCAATTTTTTCCGTCAGGGCTGAAGCCATTGCATAATTGGCCCTGGTAGTACGGAAGAGGCCATCACAAGCTACTCATGTTCCTCACTTGGATGGGATCTTTTACTTGCCCTTGCAAAGGCACAAGGTACAAGGCACCACGGCTTACTGTCCCATGCGACGGACATGAAGAGCCGGGGATGAAATCCCATATGGCCTGAGCTGGATTCGAACCCGGGACCTGCCGCTTGCTAGGCGGACGTGATAACCACAAGGCTATCGAGGCTCCTGATGCTCCTCACTTGGATGGGGTCTTTTACTTGACCTCGCAAAGGCATAAGGTTCAAGGCACCATGGCTTCTGTCCCATGCGACGGACGTGAAGAGCCAGGGATGATTTATTCCCATATGGCCCGGGCTGGAATCGAACCCGGGACCTGCCGTTTGCTGTGTTGATGTGATAACCATTAGGCTATCAAAGTTTATGGTCTGCTGAGATTCTCATGTGATATGTTTTTGTTGTCCGTTTCAGATATGACTCCTCCCAAATCTCCAGTTGCGGAGATTGACCTCGCAGCAGCCTGCCACCTGTCAAGTTCTAGTAGTGTTGAGTTGGTGACTGAATCCCCAGTGGTGGAGAATGACTTTGACCGGATGTCAGCTCTTGTTCAAGAGAGGATGGCTGCCCTCGGTTTGAAACCCGGACAAGGAGGTGGGTGCTAAAGTTTTCTCCTACCCTGTGGTATTGATTGAAAAATATTTGAAGAAAAGTTGTTCCTGTGAACCATCTGAAGAATGTTTCTTCAAATTTTCTTCCAATTCATTTCCAAGGCTTTGAGAAAACTTCACCAGCAAAGATACCGTCTGCTCCAACCTGGGGGCAGATGAGTTCAGACCATTTCTTCTGGTATTTCTCAGGAGAAATGAAAGAAAGTCTAGAAGAAGATCTCACTGTTGTCACATGATGTCTTTATTGACGTCCAAAGACTTGTGGAGATGGACTCTGGAGATCACATGTACCAGAAAATAGCAGTTTGACGACGAATTTCTCACTTTGTTTACAGAATTTGAAGTCGACATTGAGTCCATCAGTTCAGGGGCGGAGGAATCAGATGAGACTGAGAGCGACTTCTTCATTGTCCCGTTACCAGAATGTTTTAATACTTCTATCCCACTCAACCGATCACTCATGAGTCCTGGAGCCACGTGCGGCTCGGCTACAAATACAGGTATGCCAGTGTTGTCTATAGAGCTACGGTGTCTGGGAGCCACGGTGGTGTCGTGGTTCGGGTCTCCGACTAGTGGTGAGAAGGTCCCGGGTTCAAATCCCACGCTGGCGTGACACTTTGGGCAAAGTTCTTTGCCGTACTGGCCTATCTCTACCCAGTACGTGTATAAATGGGTACCGGTCTGAATTGCTCAGATTGTAGCACTGAATGAGCAACTAATCTGAGTTCTACTGAAAGGTTTCAGGATAGACTGGGCTTAAAGTGTTAAGTCGGATGACACCTCTACCGTTGTTGATATCAGACTATAAACCCAAAACTTTAACTTTTTTCTTTAAGGCGGGGGCTACCTATAGCTGAGCTCATTCCCTAGTGGCAATCCACGGAACTGGCCTTTGTGCGACGAGTCATTCACATTCAGATTTCATCCAAGATGGCACCCCGGACCTGTCTTTGTATAGCGGAACAGGAGCGCCAGCGGGTGGAGCGGCAAAGACGGGAACCAGTCTATTTGTGTTTAGTCTAAAAATAGGTTAGGTCACCCTCCCACTTGAGAAGGAACAGCCATATAGTGACGTCACGAAGTACTTAAGCAGAACTTAAATTCCGGTTTTGCGTCGTTCATTTCACACAAGCAAAAATAGACAATTCGTACGAAATTTACTTGCATAGGGTCTATATTGTTACTCAAAATATATCTTTGTGTAGTCTATGATTTTAAAAAAAGGTGAAACTGTCTTTTCCGCTGCGTTGGGGATTAAAAAGCGTCATCTGGAGGAGGTCAGTGGAACCAGACTATGATTAAAGGGCACCTGTTCATGACGTCACAAAATTGACAATCTATATTTAGCCCCAGTGAACTACTTTATGATATTGTTGCGCACTGGGAAAACGATATTTTTTGATTACATCATTATAAGGGGCTATGCAAAGAGTAAACTTAACTTCAAGTTTACAGTTGTCGGCATGATCAATGCACAAATGCAAATATATTCTAGTTTATTAGAAAAATGAATTCAAAGAATGTTGCACTGTCTTGCGGATAGACACAGTCACGGGTAGTAAGTTGGCTCAAAACCAAAACATTGCAAAATTTCCTCATACGTTGCAGAATATTGTACAATAAACGCTTTGTCTCTGGTCATCTGATTTCGAAATTCTGCGTCGACCCATTGTTGGGAAATTTGTATTCTGTAGATACTTTGGAAGGTCAATCATGGGGGAAAACGTGGCCATAAATGTAGATTTTTGGGGGAGAAAGTTGACAGGTTCCCAAACCACAACAACATCCAGCACCAATGTTTTGTGTATCCCAAATGACGTCACCTGGCCAGATTTCAGTCTCCTGGTAAGAACCCCTGCCCACCCCTTCGTCATTTCAGACATATAGCCTAGGCCAGTGCCCTTAAACCCCCTTCCAATAGGCCCTGCTTTCTTGTCTGGGCAGCCTCGGTCTAATATTTTGTCCAACATGTCCAATAAGTGAAAGTTCACCGAATATCAGTATCACCGGCAGCTACCGGCCCTACCGTACCTGTGGCGTAGGCCTAAAGTTAGAACAGATGTAGAATCCCCACCATCCCCGATCAGAAGTGACGTTGTTACTCCATACCACACAATGGAAATCCTATTATTGTACAATGCGGCTTATTCCGTCGATTGACGACTGTTTTTTGGCTCTGTTTGGGGATTCTAAACTCGTTCCGGCATTAAAATGAACCCCAGTCAGTCCAGCCTGTCCGAGCCCTGGACAACCGTGCGGCCGGTGCGACACGAACAGACCCTATCAATCATGACCATTACCATATAAGGTGACTGCCAGCCAGTGAGCACCAGTACAGAAATTGCCGAACCCAAGCAGCTAGCTGCAAGCATGACCTGAGGAGGTCATCTTGATAAGGCCGCTGAAACTAGATTATAAGGTTCTCGTCAACCAATTTCCAAAAATCAGTGAGGGAATTTCGTCAACTTTCATCTTTCATCCACCACGTGCCGTGACAATCAGACAATAGTGTTCAGAACGAGGCTTCCGCCCCTCTGACACATCGTCAGAAAAACGATATCAGCAACCCGGATACCACAGAACCATATCATGTACACTGAATGCATGCCGAGGATCTGGCAAACAACACCTGGAAGTGAGGTAGGCGGGATTCCCCGAGCAGCAGACGGCTTTTCACTCACCCAGATGCCGCGGGCGGCGCTGGAGAGTCGATGTAAAGATCGTCGGCAAGGACTATGCGGATTTTTGGCGCGGATTTTTTATAAAAGATGAACGATGAACTTTTTTGATGCGGGGCCAAAATCGCATGCGGGCGGTGACGAGAACCTTATCATCTAGTTTCAGTGGCCTAAGGGCAAGCAAAAATTTTTTTAGTTTATCGTCCGAGTGGTTCTTGAAATATAGGCAAGGGGGGGGTACTTTTTATTTTTTATTTTACTTTGGTGTGAAGAAATTACAAAATCAGCTCCTCCTGAACATGTTATGTCACCAAACAGGTTCACTGTTCACTTACATTTTGTAAATGGTTATTGAAAATGCAGAAAATGCATGAAGAGCATGCTTTGGAGACTGTTGTTTACAGATCTACCGCTTGGCGGTGCTGTGATACGCGGCACGGCACGAAATTCACACTGATAACAAGTGAAAAGAAATTTTGCACGGCGCTGAAAATTGGCGTGGGCGGAGGACGATAAACTAAAGATTTTTTTTGCTTGCCCTAATACGTGCCTAGGCCTGTACCAAAGACATTAGATTCGAACAAAGCTTCATCATGACATAACACTCCATCGAAGACACTCAAGTTGAGGCCTATGTAACAAGGAAGTTTACAATACAAGCCTGTGCTAGGTCGTCTTTGGCTGATGCCCTAGGCCTATTAATATTACACTTCCTATGCTGGACTTTGTTGAAACAATAAAATAAAAACTGAGGTATAAATAAAAACTGTTATTCAGATTGCTACTCTTTCCAGATAAAGTTGACATTCCAATGTGAAGCAGTCATTATCCAATATTTCGATGAAGAAAATGACGCTGTTATGATCAACAGTCAGGAGGAACTAGCAGAAGCTATGAAACTTGCTAAAAAATGTGGAAACACGCTTCATATTCGTGTAACAGAGAGTTATCCAGAACCAGCTGACGGCATGAAGTTTGAGACTGATTGTGTGATGGATGCCCCAGAAACAAAGATGGAGACCAAAGAGAGTGCCACAACTGCATTGAAGTGAGTTTTAACTTAAAGCAGCTTTCCTCAGACCCCTAGCTAGAATTTAAGAAGGGCTGGGCACTTTTCTGAATTAAGAGGGGCCCTATGAGATTGAAAAAGGCACTCACTTCAAAGCAGAAGTTTGAAAGAGGGCACATTTTGAGTTTAGACCTCCGCGTCCCAACAGAAATTCAATACTACACTTATTCCAGCGCAACCTTCGCGCGACCCAATGGAATGCGGAAATACGAAATCTGACAACAGCTTGCGGCTACCTAATTACGCCATCTACCCCCGCATTACCAACGACGATCGCCTGCACATGACTGGGCACTATTACAGTCTATTCGCAATTCATACATTCTACGGCCATTCTACAACAGCGTATACACACTGGTAAAGGACTCATGAGAGATATGCTGCCTGTAATTTTCGTTTTTCGTGTAAAAGTGGAGCAGAGTATAATTTGATCACGCTGTCCAATCGGTTATTCAAGAGTCGTGTGTTGAATAAGATTTGTGGTCAGCCTGTGGGTTGTGGTAAGCCTACATTTCCGCATTCCTTTGGGTCGCGCGAAGGCTGCGCCGGACTTTACTAAGGATTTGGCCATGTTAGGGCTACATTGATGTATCTCAAAACTTTATTATTACAGCTTCTCAGCAGCCCAGAATGAGACAGAGGAAACTGGTGAAGTAATGTACATGGATGAAGCTTGTAACTCGCCATCCTCCAAAACTGAAGCCATCCTCGCTGAGAAAGACGTGAAGGGTTACTACGCCAAGCTTGCCTGTGATGTCAGCAACACGAGGGGCGAGATTGTCAAGGCCTGTGGAACCAGGATGCAGTGTGCATCACAGTATGATTTAGAATCAGGGGAGCAGTCACCCATGTGTGATGTCACGGCCCCACCTCCTCCTGTTTGGTTCCAGCAATACATGGACAGGGTATGTTGATAGATATTAAAAAAACAGCACAAAAATGACACACAGTACAGAATAAATCGGAAAGTCGTCTCCGAATATTTGGCAAATTTTCGACCCCAATCGGGGTCTTCCTCAGGCGCCATGTAGAAGAGATCCTCCCAGAGGTGAAGAGGTCTCTGGGATCTCTTCTACATGGGGTCGAAAATTTGCGAAATATTCGGAGACGGCTTTCTGATTTATAGTGACAGGGTATGTTGGTTATATTTCACTTCAGCTTTATATGTTCTTCTTTCTTTTCATCACAAACTCAACCTTTGGAGGCCCTTTCAAAACTCAAATTCTTTCTTCAGTTCAAGGAAGACGTGTCCAATGAAATTTCGGACCAAGTTGCCAGGAAGACAGTTCGACAGATTCTACGAGGTTTGGATGGAGCTGTGATCCATTCAGTGAAGGGTACATCTGGGAAACCAACACCTGCTGTCCTGCAAGATTCTGGTAGTGATGGCGAAGGTGAGATCGATTACCATCTGCTTGGCACTTCTGTTTCCTTATCTGCCCCCTGAGTCCAGCAGACGAGATCTTCTGTCAAAGTTTTCTCACATCCTATGGTATTGATTGAAAAATATTTAAAGAAAAGTTGTTCCTGTAAACCATCTGAAGAATTTTTCTTCAAATTTTTTCCAATTCTTTTCTGAGACTTTTGGAACACTTTGACAAAAGATACTGTCTGCTCAAACCTGGGGCAGATGAGTTAAAGTTTGTCATCTGTTTTGTCGCAGTGGACTGTTTTGTCGCAGTGGACATGAGTCACTTGGATTTTCGCCAGATACTTTCAGCCAGTGAAAAGGAATGAAAAATGGTGAAGTAGTTATGGTCTATTGATTTGAATTATCTTAATAGTTGTGTGACTTTGTTCCATTTCCAGCCATCTACTGCCATTCCGGCATCATCTGTGACTGTTGTGAGCAGACTATTGTGGGCAATCGTTACAAATGTGGGTAAGTAGTCACCTACGTGTTGTCACATCTGGCTCTTCAGTCCATCGTATGGGACAGTAAGCCGTAGTGCCTTGTACCTTGTGCCTTTGCAAGAGCAAGTAAAAGACCCCGAAATCTCAACCACAACCTTGATCTGAAGCTGAATGACGTGATGCAGACAACCCCATGACAGTGACTTCGACAACGTTGCATCAGAGTCGACCGTTGCTGAATCATTGAATGCGTCACGTCACCCGGTTTCAAATCGAGGTTGTGGTTGCGATTTCGGCAGAAGTGCACAGATCTGCTAATTCGAGAATCGTCTGTTGTTGTGGAGAAATGGAAGGTTTTGGAACCAGTTTCAGTGACTGCTCCTGCTCTTGAGGTTTTTTTTGTGCGAAGATCACGGAGTTTGTTTTTCTCTGCAGTAATTGCGAAGACTATGATCTCTGCGAGCAATGCGAGTCGATTGAAGGCATCCACGAACCAGACCATGTATTCATAAAGATAAAGCGCCCAGCACTCACAGCGGGACGTAAGAAGGGCCGCATGTTTCCACTGCTCAGGAAGTCATTGTACAGCCCTGCAGAGGAGGTCGATGAGAAGATAAAAGAGGCAAAGATGTTGGAGAGGTAGGAGGGCGTTCAAAGTTTTCTCACATCCTATGGTGTTGATTGAAAATTATTTGAAGAAATGTTGTTCCTGGGAACCATCTGGAGAATATTTCTTCAAATTTTTTCCAATTTATCTCTGAGGCTTTTAGAAAACGTCAACAGAAGATACCGTCTGCTCAAACCTCGGAGCAGATGAGTTTTAATCTAAGTGCTTTTGTGCTTCAGCCACTGATGTTAGTAAACAGCATTGGCTCCTAATCTTGCTGCAAAGTCAAAATTTTGTATCTGATTAACCTGTCTTGCTTATTGCGCTTTTGCATCGAGTGCTGATGGAGTTATCTTTTTCTAGGATGCAGGAACGTGAAGCTCGTCTTGCTGAGCGCGGCAAACGCCGTGAAGAAAAGCAAGAAGAAAAACTTAAAAGGAAAGAAGAAAAACTCAAACGTCGTCACGAACATCAACGAGATGTCCCACACAAGAAAGAAAGGCTTGACCTTCCTAAATACAGACTCAAAGAGTAAGAGAACCTCATTCTCTGTTTTGACAATGCTTTCTCCAACTGCGGGGTTTTGATCTTGTTCCTCTTCATACACCCGTGTGCGAGTGGATGAAGAGGAGCGAGGTAAAACCCCCCGCTGTTGAAGGATGTGGTGATGTGTTGTCCTTGCTCTAAATTGAGTAACTGGATTGAAAAAAACAAACTCCTGTCCTTCCATTGGTGATCAGCTAGGTTCACTGTTTCTGATTTGATAATTGTCCTTAACTCGTCTGCCCCCAGAGTCCAGCAGACGGCATCTTTCATCGAAGTTTTCTCACATCCTATGGTATTGATTGAAAAATATTTGAAGAAAGGTTGTTCCTATCAACCATCTGAAGAAAGTTTCTTCAAATTCTTTCCAATTATGTCCAAGGTTTTCAGAAAACTACAGCAGAAAATACCGTCTGCTTAAACTTGGGTGCAGATGAGTTAACTTAACTTGATGAATGTCTTTTTACAGTCGCTGCGATGCCTTCTTCATCAAAGATGAGACAATTACTGATGGCACCAAGATGCCCCCTGGTACCAAGTTCACCAAGAAGTGGCTGATGAGGAATACAGGAAATATGGCATGGGATGAGGGAACTAAGGTAGGTTATCATCATCATCATCATCATTCCACGGCGTCATAACCCTCTTGGGTTTTTGCCGGAGGTATGGAGTCATGACAGGCTACAGTCCACCTGCGTGGGGTTTTTTACTTGCCCTGGCATCGCATAGACACTCAGGTACAAGGGACCACAGCTTTTAGTCCCATCCGACAGACCCTCAGTATTTCACAACTTGTATATATGCCTCAGATGAGCTGCTCGTTCAGCACTACAATGTGAGCAATTCCGACTGGTACCCATTTAAACATCCGGGTGGAGAGGCCAGTACAAGGCAAAGCGACTTGCCCCAAGTCTCATGCCGCAGTGGGATTCGAACCTGGGACCCTCTGACCACTAGTCGGAGACCCGAACGACTACACCAACGTAGCTAATAACTTGTTTCATTGTCTTCTTCAGTTATGTTTCCTCTGGGGAAACTTACCCCCAAAGTCACCACAGAATGCGGTACCCCACCTCCAGCCCCAAGAGGAGGGAGTCCTGGTCATTGAGTTAGTCGCTCCCGAAGAGCCAGGCATGTACCAGAACCACTGGAGGCTACAGCACAGAAATTACTCATTCGGACATCGCGTGTGGTGTAGCATTGTTGTGGAGAAACGGAAGGTTTTAGAACCAGTCTCAGCGACTGCTCCTGCTCTTGAGATTGTTTCGTGTGAAGATCGCGGAGATACCAGCTCTGTAAGCGTCATTTCGTATATTTACTAGTGGTTAAGCTTCTCAAAATTTGTCAGTTTTTGTGCCAAGAAAGGCTAAATACAGGGGGTCCTCACTGAAGATGGTGTTGACGATGACACCCTGTATTATACCACATCCTAGAAGTCCTTTACCATAGAATGTGTCACAGAAGTGCATGTCCTGTGCTCATTTTATGTCAAAATGTTTGCACTTTTCTTCATTATTCTAGAATACGATTGAGACACAAGGCCATGGAGACAAAGCCAGGAATGAGGTGAGTCCTCTCGGCTTGTGTGCACCGTTCCTCATACAAGTAACCAATTAGGGTGTGTTGGATGAGACTAAGAGACATTGTCCCTAGTACCTGGGTGTCTATGCCAGGGCAAGTAAAGGGCACCGCACACGAGCGACAATTTTGACCGATTTGTCGGCCGACTTGGCTTCCGACCGCCAAAGCGACAAGATTTGGCGCTTCTGATTGGCTGATGTCTAGTCGCGCCACCAGTCTCGTAGGCGGTCGCCCAGATTTTGTCGCTCGTGTGCGGTGCCCTTAAAAGACCCCGTACAGGTGGACAGTGACCTGTCGTGAACTCCATACCTCCGGCAAACCTGGGGGTTTCAAGCCATTTAAACAAAACGAAACAAAAGTAAACTAAGTAATTTATCTCCACGTTTCAGGAGCAGGGAGGGACTGCTGATTCTGCAAGTTCGACTGCAGATCAAATCGTAAC
Organism: Notospermus geniculatus; assembly: GCA_002633025.1. Lineage (NCBI taxonomy): Eukaryota > Metazoa > Nemertea > Pilidiophora > Heteronemertea > Lineidae > Notospermus > Notospermus geniculatus. The sequence continues at coordinate 145,566 of NMRB01000950.1, read as the reverse complement.
GAATGCTGAGAGTGGTGAGACGACCATCTGTAACCCTGAGAGACAGCTTCTGTCTCCCTGTAAAGAGTTGCTCTCCTTCGAGTTGCTGGAAATCACGGAAGAGAAGGGTAAAAAAATACCACGTGTGTCACAGACTGCAACCCCCAACAACACACCACTCGGTGAGTATTTCTATTTCTATTTAATTTCCATCAGGGTCGAAGCCATAGCATTATTGGCCCTGGTAGTACGGAAGAGGCCATCACAAGCTACTCATGTTCCTCACTTGGATGGTGTTTTTTACTTGCCCTTGCAAAGGCACAAGGTACAAGGCACCACGGCTTACTGTCCCTTGCGACGGACGTGAAGAGCCGGGGATGAAATCCCATATGGCCCGGGCTGGATTCGAACCTAGGACCTGCCGCTTGCTAAGTGGACGTGATAACCATTAGCTCGCTCGCTTATCTATTTTTGCCATTAGGCTATCAAAGTTTATCGTCTGCTGAGATTCTCATGTGATATGTTTTTGTTGTCCGTTTCAGATATGACTCCTCCCAAGTCTCCAGTGGCGGAGATTGACCTCGCAGCAGCCTGTCACCTGTCAAATTCTAGTAGTGTTGAGTTGGTGACGGAATCCCCAGTAGTGGAGAATGACTTTGACCGGATGTCAGCTCTTGTTCAAGAGAGGATGGCTGCCCTCGGTTTGAAACCCGGACAAGGAGGTGGGTGCTAAAGTTGTCTCCCACCCTGTGGTATTGAGTGAAAAATATTTGAAGAAAAGTTGTTCCTGTGAACCATCTGAAGAATGTTTCTTCAAATTTTTTTCCAATTCATCTCCAAGCCTTTGAGAAAACTTTACCAGAGAAGACACCGTCTGCTCCAACCTGGGGGCAGATGAGTTAAGACCATTTCTTCACAGGGTATTTCTCAGGAGAAATGAAAGTTTAGAAGAAGATCTCACTGTTGTCACACGATGTCTTTACTGATGCTGAAAGTTGTAGAGATGGACTCTGGAAATGACATGTACCAGGAAATAACAGTTTGACGACGAATTTCTCACTTTGTTTACAGAATTTGAAGTCGACATCGAGTCCATCAGTTCAGGGGCGGAGGAATCAGAGACAGAGAACGACTTCTTCATTGTCCCGTTACCAGAATGTTTTAATACTTCTATCCCACTCAACCGATCACTCATGAGTCCTGGAGCCACGTGCGGCTCAGCTACAAATACAGGTAAGCCTGTCTCGGAGCCACGGTGGTGTTGTGGTTCAGGTCTCCGACTAGCGGTGAGAGAGTCCTGGGTTCAAATCCCACTGGGCGTGAGACTTTGGGCAAAGCTCTTTGCCGTACTGGTCTATCTCCACCCAGTACTGTACATGTATAAATGGGTACCGGTCTGAAATGCTCGGATTGTAGTGCTGAATGAGCAGGTCATCTGAGTTCTACTGAAAGGTTTCAGGATAGACTGGGGTTAAAGTGTGAAGTCGGATGACACCTCTACCGTTGTTGATATCAGGTTATAACCCGCACTTTAACTTTTTTGTTTAACATGTAATGCCATATTCAGGAGCGTATCCACGATTTTGGAAAAGAGTGGGTGCAGTGTGCTAGAAACATTGAAATCTGCGGTGAATTTCGATGATTTGCTCCAAATTTAAGAATTTCACGGTCAATTTTACAGATTTGTTGGCCGAAAGGGGGCGCGCACCAGGTCCCCCCAGATCTGCGCCTGATGTTTTGGCACTCAAAATTACGTCTAAATTTCTTTCTGACAGTGTCTGACTGCTCCTCCGAGAAGTCAGTGGACGACATGCTGACGACATCAAACACGATTCCACTGACTCCACTAACGCCATCTATGGCTTTGAGACCTCTCGTCAAATCAGAGCAGGATGTGAGTGATGACTCGTCTGATGATGAAACCGGCATGGACCGTGAAACGGGGACGATTATCGATGGCATGAAGGGCATTGAGTTACATGGTGATACTGATTCTGTTGCTGATGCGGTGGCGAAGATCGAGTTGTCTGATGATAATCTCGAGGCTGCAGCGCTGGAGTCTCCTGTTCAGGAGACTGGCGTGAAAACAGAAGTTGTCGAAAATGATGAAACTGGTGAAACGGTTGCTAAGGAACAGAAAGTAAACGATGAGGTGGTTGATCGTGAAGAAGAGGGAGAAGACGATATTTACGTTGTTGCTGAGGGCACTGGGGCTTCAGCAGATGAAAGGAGAGGGTAAGTTTGGTTGAATTTTATACTGGACCTTGGACTCCTAACATCTCTGTGGTTGCGACAAGTGCCTACTTTTGCTAGATTGGGTCACAATTCATTGTCATTTTTCAGGCGAAACAATTCTGGAGCTAGTTTCGTGCAAGCAGCCATTGGTATCGCCAGCGTCGCAGCCACCCAGGCTTACCACACGGCAAAAGATGTATTCCAGACCCTTCAAGCCAGGAACCAGGTAAAACTGAGTGTTGTCTGAGGACTAGGGCGGTTTCCAAATATTTTCCAATTCATTCGCAAGGCTTTCAGAAAACTTGAACAGATGATGCTCTCTGCTCAAACTTGGGCCAGATGTGTTTATACCTTTCTTATCCTCTGCTGATCAGGAATTTTCTCCCTTCAGTATGTCCCCCCTGAATCGGACTGGAAGCCACCCCAGGACAATTGGACACCCCCTGAAAGCGGATGGACTCCTCCGAAGAGTGAATGGACCCCACCACAGGGTAGATGGACTCCACTGCAGCCTGAGCCGAAACCGCGGGAGGTGTCACCCATGGACCAACTGATCGAGATGGGATTCGCTGACAGAGATGTGAATCAGAGATTGCTGGAGAAACACGACAGTGATATTGAGAAGGTTGTCTCTGAATTATTACAAAGTGGTGATAACGACTGGCATTTGAACAGGCATTAGTCGTCTTGGGTCACTCGCATGTGATTTAGACCACTCACATGTGATTTGGATTCACTCACAGGTGATGTGCAGTGAGCATGATGAGGTGACAACTCTTAAGCCTAGTTTATACTTCGACGCATGACCATCGCCGGCGACCGACGCGCGTTCTTGCGTTCGACGCCGCCCCCGTCGTGCGATTTGGTTGGCGTCCGATCGCGAGGCTGTTATTACTTGAGTCATTTCATAACGGGTCGCCGTCGCTAAAGTACGCTGGACTATGAATCAATTCCGCGAAGTCGGCGTCCAGATTTGATCGGGCGTCGGACGCCGATGGTCTTGCGTCGAAGTATAAACTAGGCTTTACAGGTAGAAAACTTGGAGTATTATAGAGTTTCACAAAGCCCACGTAACGCCAGCGCGAAGTCTATCCTTTTGTTTGGTGCTCTCCTCATGGCATCAAACAGTGGGTTTGGCGTTCGCGTTGGCGTTTGGGTGGCTTTGCGAAAACTCTCTATTAACTGCTCAGTGCTTGCTGCAACTCTGATGTGGTTTGCCAAGCAAAGGGCTGGAAACTTTAGGGATAAGCCAGCGGGGAGTGAGCCGTGGACGAATAACTATGTATTTTGTCATTTCCATGTATTGTGTGGGTACCCCGGTAACATGGGCTGAAGAGTGGCTGACTGTGAAAGCTCAAAGGTCAATGATAACAATAGAGCACCTGGCCTATTCTGTTTATTGTAGGGCACTGTGCAGGACCATATTTAGCTTTTTGGTCTGGGGGGGGCAGAAGACCTTTTTGCCCAAAATCCGCATGAAAATCACGTTTTTTGCTTGGCT
>NMRB01000950.1:104798-141844 GCA_002633025.1 Notospermus geniculatus | reverse complement strand
GGGGGGGGGGGGGGCAACCCCGCAAAATACGGCCCTACTGTGTGCTGGTTTATCCCAATAATTTCCACCCCTTTCACTATCTGTAGCACTGACATGTGAGATTTGAGATTGGGGAGTCTGTCACGAATTCCTAATAGTCTACATGTATCATAAACTACATGTATCTATAATTACTTGCTAACTTGTAATAATCTTGATGTGGACAGAGAAATTCTCAGTGTAATATATCATGCTTCCAATGAAGTTTCTCTCTGGCATCTTTCCTGGGGAGAGGGTACAACGAATTAGATCAGGTGTACTATAGAACTTAAATATTCAAAACGTCGTGTAGTTATAATGGGAGTGTCTTCTTAACTATTTAAGACTTACGGGGTTTGCATTGTGGAAGTTGTATGTGATTTTGATACGGTTTGTTGTGGAGTAGTTTTCCTCTTATTCTGCTCGCTGTAAGTGGTGTGAGGCATTATTAAGTGACCCATACATGTCATGTGCAATATTATTGCACAATGTGAGGATCGAAATGGGCAATAATATTGCCAATCTACCCATCATGCCAGAAGCACGTGACCCCATTTGGGCGAATTGTGCAATAATATTCGATGGTGTATCTAGGCCTTTAAAGTGCCAAGATTTCTCCAGTTTATTCAGGGGTGAAAAGGTGTGATGAAGTGTCAACCGTCTGAGATGGACGATTGAGCGTGTGGATTTGAATGAGTGGTTACATGGGCTCCGTAGTCCAATTTTCAGACTGAATTATAATAATCTGATGAAGAGAATCCTGTTGGCCTTACAGCAGATTGTTTACGTATATGTAGGATTTTTTTTCAAATATCATCCGATCAAAAAGAATAATTGTTAATAAGAGTCTTTTTGATATTGTGTTCATTTCTTTCAGTTTACATGATCTTACATTTGATGGCTGTGTTTTGTCATTTGGCAGATAATGCCTGCATTGTGTACAGTACATAAACCAAAACCGCAGTTGTGAGGTCACGGAGGTCTGGTATTTTCGGGTCTAGCTTCTGTTGGTGACGGTCGGCATTGCTGACCACACAGCAGACTCTTGGGCCCGAACTTATAAAAGGTGTTTTTCGCCTGTCTAACTTGGACTTGTTTAAGCCTAAACATTTGTAAGACAACTGTTAGACAAGTCCACCAAAACACTGGTGTTTATCGAAATTTCGAACAACGCAAGGACGTCGGTCTAGCTAGTCAAGTCCAACAGGTGAATAAACATGTATCCCGATCGCACTGCCTTTGTTGAGACGATTATATAATGAATTGTAAATGGGCATACCTTAGATGACCTCATGTGCGCGGCATTCGTCATAATAGGCATATTTGCTGTTGTGACTGGATGGATAGTACACCCTTAGTCGAAAGTAAATGCCCACTTAATTTTCCTGCATAATTCCTTGAATATTTTTCATAGCCACATTTTCTTTTCATACAGATAAACTCGGGCCACTGGGACACCTTTTAAGATAATAAAACTTGAAATTATCAATGAATCACAAGCTTAGACAACTGCAAAACAAGTTCCCTGGCATGTTTTGCGATTCCTTTGTTATTTGGACACCGTTGTCTATCTTTGGACGGCAATTTTAGACACGTCTAAGCTGGACATCCTTCTGTAATCGCAGTTTAAGCTAGACGACTGATTTAGACTTGTCTTGGCGAGTTAGACTTGTCTAAGAGATAGACATCCTTTATAAGTTCGGGCCTTGATGTCTACGAATCGAAGTCCTGACACTGATGCTTTTGATATAATTTTTGAGGAGCTAGATCCCAGTGGCAAAGCCATGTCTCTGTGATCTTACAACTGTGATTTTGGTGTATATTCTTCTGTGTCACATCAGTTGTATATACCGGTAGATGTATCAAATACCACATCATTTAAAGCTACTAATGGACCGCATATGGGTCAGATCTTTCAGTAACGGTATGTGTATTCACCGTAAAGCATTCAAGAAGTTTTGCGAGGTGGGAAATAGGCTTTATGTTTAGTTTTCAGAACTGGATACTGTTCATGAGAAAGTCATTTAAAATTGTCCACAGTCCTTCAGTTTCAGTATGAAGAGAACTTTGCTCTTTTCAGAAAATATTGCCACATGTAAGTCCAAAACATATACATGTACATATGTGTGGCGGTCTTGGAAAACCCGTCGGATGTCACTGAATGATCAACAAGGGCTGTCAGATTACCTGTGCATTGATCTAATACTGTTTACCTGTTATGTAGTACATTTCAGCTATTGAAATGTGCAGGTTCAACAAGGCCATTTCTCTCCTCAAATGCGACATCCGCCGGGTTTTCCTGGACCTCCTCATAGGGAGTGTTTGAAATGCTCAAGGGCTTGAAGTGTTGCATTGAACATTTATTTCCAAGCCTTACGAAAAAACACCTCATTATGTCCAAGAATTTGCCGTTGATTTTCTGACCATAACTTGAGGTTTTCGACTTTAAGCTTTAGATCGAGTGATTGATTGATGGAATGAAGTGCTAGAGTATTAACTGTGATATAAATATGTACAGATTCGTGCTCTTGTAACTTTTTGAAATATTAAATACGTGTGTTGTGCGTACATGTAACCTACCTGGTATCAGTGATATGTATTTCTGCTGGTATTCATGTGTATTTTAGTGTTGTGTTCATCATGTTACGGGCTCTTTTCATATACACTGATTTTCAATGTACCATTTAGATCATGCTAGTATCTAGGGCCCATATTCATAAAACCTTGCTGTAGGCTTAGTTACTTGCTGAAGTGGCGTGTAGGGCAGTGCACCCAACTAGCACGGTTTTATGAATATAGGGCCCTGATTACCGTATCTGGACCTACCAGATTTCTTGGGAGACATTTCCAGAATGTGTGTTTTTTCCTTTCGACATGTTTTATTCCTAAAGTGTCACTATGGGCCGTATGCACCAAACGAAGATAATCTTCAACTCGGGTTGAGCCACAACTTTTCAATTGTTCAGGTTTACTGGGATATGATCTGACAATGGAAAAGTTGTGGCTAAACCTGAGTTCAAGATTATCTTTGCTTGGTGCATACGGCCCTTGAAGTTTGAAAATTTAGGGTCACTCTGGCTGTGAAGAGCCTGTGGTAGGTAGAGGAAGTCTTAGGCCCTCGAGCCTAACATCCAGACTTGCGGCTGGATGGAAGAATTCCTGCCTTGTACATGGGGAGATCGGGTTGAGTAGGTACCAAATGGTTCTCTTGAATTCACAATTTGTACAAGCAGGCGCGGATCCAGAGGGGGGTGCACCGGGTGCGGCGTGCCTCCCTTTTGGCCAACAAATCTGTAAAATTGACCGTGAAATTCTGGAATTAGGTGCAAATTCCAATGTTCCTAGCAGAGGGCTCCCCCTCTTTTCCCAAATCCGGGATCCGCCCCTGACAAGTGTTACTTTCTATGGTTACCGGTAATAAAAAACAGTACCGTAATTGTGGTTTCAGTCATCATCTGAGCAAAATTTGTACATAACTTTATAATTTAATGATTACGGTATCTTTAGTTTATGCTATAGTACTTGTATCATGTTACCCGGGCAGAGGCTCATATTAAAATGTTGAAATATCAGTGAAATTTCCGTGAGCCCTGAACTTATTGTATATTTGATGAAAACGTGTATCTCTGATCGATTCTTGGTTTGATTATTCGTGTACCGGTACCTGTATAAATATGATAGGGGATAAAACTCATTGTGTTTGTGTCATTGTTTTCCTCACATTTGGATCATTGCAGCACTTTATTCGCCTGTGGATTGCTGAGTTGAGACTGGTGTCTGTCCTGGTAGACTTGTTCCTAGCCTGAAAGCGAGCTTTTTTCGCCATGAAGCCTACAGGACCCATGTGACAAGAGGAGATTTTTGTCCCTGGTGAGTGGAATCTCTGGTGCATGGTAAGGGTCAATAACCCCATGCCCCATGAATTGTGGATGTGTGTGTGGGGGGCTGTCCTCGGGGCAGTTGGGGAGGGGAAGGCCACAACTTTCACAAACAAAATACCGACAATTCCCAGAAAGACTTCCCCATTTATCAATTACGTTCCACATTAGACCATCCTATTGCATCAGGATAGTTTGCGTAATATCCCTATTCATGCAAAAATGTTGAGGCGAAACGCACCCCCTGAAAGTCTTTTTCGTTCATTTTCAGATTTGTATTATGTAGGATGGTTGACAGCAGCCCCTATGGAAACGGTGCTCTGAACAAGGAAACAAAACGACCAAAACAAAAAAGAATTCCCAGAGGGATTTCCCCGTCTATAAATAGAGTACCTTTGCGAATCGCATCGATTTCATGATTTCTCATTTTGATATGCAAATTAGATAAATCCAGCAGTTCATTCTCAGACACGAAAAATAGACAATTCGTACCAAATGTATATATTTAATTTACTTGCATAGAGTCTATATTGTTACTGAAAATATATTTTGTTGCTGTTTATGATTTTTCATTTACTAACTGTGATAAAATTCGCACAACTTGCACAGATTCCAGAGTGGGCCGTGAAACTGTAACGGGGGTGGGTGCGCGAGACTACTTCAAAAATGGTGGACGTGGGCATCTATTTTCCTAAAAATTGATGAAAATCAACCCATAAAACGCCGATTTGTGTGTTCTCCGTGCGCATCGAAGCACACCATGGAAGAAATAAGTGATGAAGAAAAACTGTACCAGTTATGGATACGTTATGTGTCGAAAGTACGTTTTTTAGAAGTTATAAAAAGTCAAAACAAAACGTCATAGAGGCCGACGTCATGTCTGTCGGATTCATGATCATGGGACATGATCATTTTCATGAAATGAATGATGATCATCAATCAAATCAATAATCCCCATGATGTCGAAATTGTATTGTCATCCATGATATGTCATTCTTATTTCAAGCCAAGCCCTAATTAGGCCTACTAAAATCTAAATAGTAAATTAGGCCTAGTCTACCTAGGCCTAATCTGACATTTCTGTTACGGTAGTTGGTAGGCCTACATCCGCCTTACGTACATGATGGACACGGCAATGGCATGCAGAGACAGAGTGACTGACCATGCTGACAGTGACAGTGTGAGCATGGTGAGTGTAACATCAAGATTAGGCGTACGTAGCTAGGGCTAGGCGAACACGGTAGTCAAATTATGTCGATGGATGCCCTGCCCTGCATGTCTGTCATCACTGACGACATAGCCAGCCAGAGAGTGAGAGACACTAGCTAGTCTGTAACAGTTAATACACAGTTGCTGTTGACTGCTCTAGGCTAGTAACAGTCAGTAGGCCTATGAGTCGTGCCAATTCTTCCTTAGGGCTAGGCCTAGGCTCGAAGCTCTTCTCATGAGATTCAGTCATTATGATCATTCAGGCATACTCACTTAGGCCCTACATGACTTCGGCCTATTTGAATTTTTCAGAATGACAATGAATATTTTCAAAGTTATTTGGCTGGATTCTTGGAAAAGTATGCTGCATTCGTGGACCTGCAACATGAGCATCTCAATGAAGGGTAAGTGTTGTATAGTTGTCAAAGTTGGACACAGTTGTGACTTTCTTTCTGAACCTTAGGCCAAGTTTATTAGTGATTATTCTTCACCCAGCTAGTTCCCACCCAGTAGATCATCTGGTAAATGTTCGCCTCTTGTCTTACACCAACCCACCAGGACAGAATCCTGCCACAGACTCTGGCTTTTCCTGTAACCCATTGTATTTAAAACCATGGGTTTGATAAACTGTCTGACTTTATCAATATTTTTATTAACAGGTTTACTGATGAGGGCCCACATCTAACACGCCTCCCTGAGGGTATCCTCCAGGCTCTGTCTAAACATCTTCATGATTGCAGTGAGAAAGTTTCGACAGATGGCGTGAACAAGGAGACAATAGAATATGCTGAGAAGCTGACTAAATGTCTGATCATCATCTGTAGGAATATTGACAACATTGTGTTCGTTGCATCATGTGAATACGTCACCTATCTAGTCTCCCTAGCAATTAGTACCATTCTTCAGGTAAGACAATGATATGAGTGGCTTTAGGCCTAAATGATGGTTTCTCATTACATTACCTTCTGAATTGTCCTCTGTAACATTTCTTCTGTTGGTTTTCTACACCCCCAGTGGCCTCGAGCTCAATACTAGTTATACGCTCTCAACCACTGGCACAGATCGGGCCTAATCATGTTTCTGAACGCTAGATGGCGCAAACTGTCATCAACCAATCAGTGACCAGTATTTCACGCAACTAGGGGAAAACATGAAACATTTTCTTATTGGCTGGTTGATTGTGCGCGTTCGTCAACAACTGGTAGTGACATCTAGTGTTCAGAAACGGACTTTGGCACCAAGTGTTTCAGTGGTTGAGGGTGACAGCTTCGAGCGGAGGCTGATACCACTGAATTATTGAGTGTACTGGTTTTCATGAAGTTTTGGTTCTCCACACTTCTTAAAAGAGTTATAATTCAAGAACCAATTTGTCGTTCTCTGACATTGCAGAGGACTTGAGCTTTGAACGAACTTTACAGCTCATGTTAGGTTTGTTCTCATGTACTCACTGAAGAAGTCTTCAATTCCAGCTTGCAGTTGATGAGTCCCCTGGCAAGGAAGAGCTCACGTCATTTCTTCGTCATGTCCTACACTTCTTCGAGTGTTTGTATGACCCGTATTTCGTGTGGAGAAAACGTTTAAAAAGGTAAGACTCACTCCCGCCCGAATTTGCCAAGATTATTTTTCCAGCAGTGTTGTTCACAGTGATAACTTTCTCATATCCCAATGTTTCTTAATTTGCAGTTGGAAAGTTGACAAAAAAAGGTTCCGTTTAAAACCTGCTCTGCTTCATGTAGAAGTTGTGCCATTTTTCTATGGTAAGTGTTCTTAGTCTTGTACTCTTGCCTCTGAGGGTAATGACATTTTGCATCGTGTTAAGTTAGTCTGAAGTTTCATTGTCTTGTGCAAGGAACAGTGGGAGACTTTACTGCCGTTAGAGGCCCCCTGTTAGCGGTCCTCAAACGTCACAAAATTTGACGTCATAGACTTAAGGCCTGTTTCCACTACAACGGATTCCGCTGCGGTTTGCGGCGCCAGAGCGATTTTCACAGGGTTTTGGATAATCCTTTGATGGTTTAACAATACATGTACATGGCGTGTTAATTATCCCAATGGCTGTGAAAACCGCTCTGGCACCGCAAACCGCAGCGAAATCCGTTGTAGTGGAAACAGGCCTTGAGACCATGGCCTCCCCTCATTATGGATGATGTTGTGGTGGGCACTTCTTCTCGATGACATCAAATTCCGTGACGTTCTAGGACCGCTAACTGGTGGTGGCATCTAACGGCAGTGAAGTCTCCCATTGCTTCCTGAGGTAATATGTCAGATTATTGATATCAGTATTATCAAAAATAGACTATGGGCCGTATTTTAGAACGTTCCTTAACATTGAGGTCCACCTTAAACCTATTGTTCTCGATGGTTTTACAATAGACATAAGGTCGACCTTAACGTTAAGGAACGTTCTGAAATACGACCCATGCATTTTTGGTATTCTTGGTATTATGAGCTTATGATTTTGGTCTTAAGCGTTGAATTGAGAAAGACAGGTTACCGGTACTGATAATATTTCTAGCTTACACCCCCATTTTGAATGAACTATTCCCGATACCCTTTAAAAAGTTCTTCATAATACAACCTGATGTTCACGCAAGTTCAAATAATTGCATGTCTTTCTGTGTAGATGTACTGATGCCTGCAGGTAAGCATGTTACGTCATTGTTTAAATACCTACCTAACCAAATGTGTTGTCTGCACACCCTTCCCCCCCCCTCCCCGCTCTGACAGACTCGGATCCTACATTCCAAGATGAGAGTTACTGGCCCAGAAATTTGACCGTCCATTAGGTGGGGACAACCGGTTTGGGCAAGGTTACGGAATTTTCATTATNCCCCCCCCCCCCCCCCGGCTAAATACGGCCCTGTGCTGGTACGGAATCAGTGGTACTGTTTTGCTGTAAATGGACCAGGGTGAGCACACTCTGTCTATAGAGCTTGTGCAGATGACGTCATCACAGAAAAATCCGCCATCTTCATGGTCATCATGACGTCAAATGACGTTGTCCCCCCAACATTGTGCACTTTGTCGTTGGCGCCAGTGGAGTGTGTGTGACTTCAACCATAACCTGATCTACACTTAGCACACTTTGTGGCCGACGTCAGCATGGTGGACAGCTGGTCAAAAGTGACGTCACAATGAGCTCTATTGCAGAAATACTCCTGTGCACTCACTGGCACAAACATGAATGGGATACAGACAGTCTCGAGCACAAAACTCATAGCTTGTGGTAGTATTTTGCAAAAATCTTGTATAAATAGCTCACCCCACCCACCCTTCAATGCTTACCTGTAATATACTAACTTCAATTCTGTTGCTTTCAGCTTTGTTTATGTTCTGAATGTGTAATTACTAATTCGACTTAGTTATAGATGACACCTTTGAACCAGAGACGAAATTTTCACCAATGTTGTCTTGTGTAATGTACCGGTACAAAACATCATGTGTGTCCTTTCCAACTGTTTGATATGTACATGTATTACACTGTACAATACAACTGTCTTTTGCAAGATTTCAGAGGTTTTGGGGGGTGCCTTCTGATGCATGTGATCGAAAATGACATTTTCAAAATAATCTCACACCAGCCATATGGGATATCATCCCTGGCTCTTCACGTCCATTGCATGGGACACTAAGTCGTAGGGCCTTTGTACCTTGTGTCTGCAAGGGCAAGTATACTTGCCATCCAAGTGAGGAACATGAGTAGCTTGAGATGGCCTCTTCCATACTTACAGGGCCAATAATGCTTTGGCTTCGGCCCTGTCGGAAAAATACAAATACAAATACAATACAATACAACACAGGTATTCATTAGAAATCTCTGAAGTTTTTTTCCAACTGCACCACCAGTTTGCAGGTTTGAGCGACTAAGAAAAAATGGCCGCTTTCGCAACTGCCACCTTCATGTCTGAAAGATTATACTTCATTTTTGTCACATTTTCTCGTCTCTGCCTCTGTGCGTTTGTTAACTTGTTCACGTCATCTGCTTCTTAAGAAATATGTGGTCAGTGAAGAACAATTTGATTATATGAAGGTTACTTGATGTAGGGTTCAAATCAAATTCAGTGAAATGAGTTGTATTGAATCAGTGACTTTATCATTCTCATATTTTTCATCCTGAGGTAATCAGTGGTTCTTAGTGCTTGCTCCCTACAACACTGCCCACTGTACTTCATTGAATCAGGCAAAATGTCTCAGAGGTTTGTGGCCGGTGACATAGGGTGCAAGCGCTAAGAAGCACTGATTACCTGAGGATAATATTTTTGGTTTGAATGTCGTGGTGGACGCCCAAATTTATCAAGCAAGACAGGAAAGTCGTGACAAATTTGATCCAACCCATCTCTGTTTCATTCCAGAATGTTTCAACAATATCAAGTTAGATGTGGCCATTCAGACAGAACTGTTTCATGTCTATGGAGGAATCATTTCTGGTGCTCAAGTAAGGTGGCCATAGAATTTGGAGTTTTAATTCGTGAACCAAATCTGTACAGTTGAATCGATTTGGGGAGACTTGATAGCCTATTGGTTATCACGTCTGCTTAGCAAGCGGCAGGTCCCAGGTTCGAATCCCGGGCCATATGGGATTTACCATTCGCGGGTCTTCAGTCTGTCGCATGGGACAGTAAGCCATGGTGCCTTGTACCTTGTGCCTTTACAAGGGCAAGTAAAAGACCCCATTCAAGTGAGGAACATGAGTAGCTTGAGATGGCCTCTTCCATACTTACCAGGCCAGTAATGCTATGTCTTCAGCCCTGATGGGAAAATCTGATACAATCGATTTCCTCTTTATATCGCAAGGAAATCTATCAAAGAATGATACCTGTCAAAATGAGGTATGTAGGGTCCAGGCAGGTGCGACTCTAACTTCATAACTTCAACAATGTTTTACTTGATATTTTCTCTCTAACAGCACAATGCTCTCCGTGCCATCTCACCTGCCACTATGGACGTTTGTATGAAGATCCTCTCGTCCAATAACGTCCTCGGACCGACCAACGAATACAGAGAGGACGTCATTAGACTCAAGGAGCTGATTCTGAAGTGTTTACAGAGGACGGTTCACGTCCTGCATGCGGCGAGTCCTGATCAGGTAAGGGATGAAACTTGAAACAAGACTAGTGTACCAAGTACAGTCCTCCTCACTATTACGAACCCTTCGGGGTCCAAGGGTTAAGTTCGTACTAACACGAAGTTCGTACGGAGCCAGAAATGAGGAACTTTGGAGCCGTCAGAGGCCGCTACGAGTTACCGGTCCCAGAACGTCACGAAATTTGACGTCACAGGGCAGAAATGCATGCCACAACGTCGTCCATAATGACGTGGGCGCCGTGGCTCACGCACTTGACGCCAAATTTTGCGACGTTCTAGGACCGGTAACAGGCGGCCTCTTATGGCCACCGACGGCAGAAAAGTTCCCCATTGGGTTTGTAATATCTGGGAGTTCGTAAAATCGAGGTTCATAGGAGCGAGGGTGCACTGTATGATTATTATTGCACGAGACAACGTCAAGTGAAGAGCCCTGATGGCTGAGTAGTTATCACGTCCACTAAGCAAGCAGCAGGTCCCGGGTTCAAATCCAGCCAGGGTCAAGTGGGATATCATCCCTGGCTCTTCACGTCCATTGCATGGGACAGTAAGCCGTGGTGCCTTGTACCTTGTTCCTTTGCAAGGGCAAGTAAAAGACTCCATCCAAGTGAGGAATATGAGTAGCTTGCGATGGCCTCTTCCATACTTAATACCAGGGCCAGTGATGCTATGGCTTTGGCCCTGACAAAAAATCAAATACAATACAATACAAATACAGCCGGAGCCCCTGGAGAAACCCTGCTTTGTCGAAGAGGGAGTCCAATGGTCCCTGTTATCATGGTTATAATAATATGTTCATAAAAGGATGCATATTTGGTGATTTTCAGCGTCAAGTTGAAGTCGCCACGATCGTCGAAGGGTTCTTGTCCGTGATGTCACGTCTTGGCACGGCCCCCGAGACAAGGTCGGCCCTACCGATGTTGGAGTCGATGTTGAGGAGTATCAGTGACATGATGGTGTGTAAGGACAGGATTGGGCTACAGGCTGTGTTCGCCGGAGCCGGGACGTTTGAAAGTTTTGTGTCACTCCTCTTGAAAACAACAGTAAGTTCTTTTAGCACCAAGAATTTGAATTTCTCACCATTCTAGCTTCACGAGCAGTAGTACTGTATCTGGCCTCCAGATGTCACTATTGACAAATCGGCAGCGAGTTGGAGGGAGGGGCCCTTAGTATAATAGGCAGGGGCGGATCCACGATTTCAGAAAAGAGGGGGAGCACTGTGCTAAAAACATTGAAATCTGCGGTGAATTTCAATGATTTGCTCCCAATTTCAGAATTTCACGGTCAATTTTACAGATTTGTTGGCCGAAAGGGGGGCGCGTGCCGGGTGCGCCCCCCTTGGATCCGCGCCTGATAGGTTGCTCCCTTGGCATGAGTGAGTGCGAGTTGTGACGTCAGGCCTTAGAACGTGGTGGTGCTTACTCAGGGAAGTGCAGTACTAGTAATCAAAAGTAATCAAACACGCTACACCTTTCTCTTTTTGCAGTTCACGGGACCAGAGGCCCATCATCTCGCCATGGCAACACTGACGTCCATGGGATCCATCATGCAGGGGTCAATGTCTGCCAAAGAGTTATTCAAGAACAAAATCGGGTACAGCAAGTTTGTTGAGGCCCTGAAAAGTCTTGGACAACCCTCCATGGAACTGTTGAAATCTGTCCTAAGTCTGGTAAGCATGTGGGAAATCCCAGTTCCATGTTTTGACTGATATTTAAAACCCCTCTGTATTGAATTTTACAGTATTTTCAGAGTGTTAGGATAATGCAGGTTGAGGTCTCATAGCCTCGTGAAGGTCCCCAAAATGTTTGCCTGATATGTACTACAGAGAATCAAGGCCTAGTTTTCAGCACACATTGAAAAAACTGCAGGCAGAGCTCCAATGTATTCAGATAAAGCACAGTACATTTTACACTACACTAACGTCGGCAAGCAAGCACTTTCTGAATAGAAGCAGTCAGCCGCGCTTATTGCCAAAATATGGCGGCAAAGTTCTAGCGGACAAATACAAAAGAAAATTCTTTTGATTGATGCTCAGTCAACCATGAATGGGTCCGCTAGGCATTGAATTGGGCCGTAGTGACACCTGTTGGTCAACTGACTGACACCTCCTATTGAATACAGTGTGACTTTAAGTGTTTTGATTCCAACTGAACTTTTTCTATCTTAGGTTGTTGAAAGCGACTTCACAACAGATAAACCACAAGTTATTCATAACCGACAAGCCGCGCTGATGCTGGTTCATTGGCTGCCAGATATCCAGTCACATGACCTACAGATCTGGTTGTCGGAGTGTCTGTTACAACTAGGTGGCGCTAGTATACACAATAAGATGCAGTTCACGAGTGAGGGGATGATCGGTGCCATATTGTGCGTGCTGAGTCGACAGAAACAGATTAATCCAAAGGCTGTGGGTAGGTAGAGGCAGGGTCGGAGCCAGCTGAAAATGTCTTTTCACAACTGAATTGGATTTGGGTTAGCTGTCTAGGAAAACTCGTCAGATGTTGCATTTGTGGCCCACTCCAGCAAAAGTAGGCACTTGTCGCAGGTGATCATCATTGGTCATCAGTTTACTCAACTATTATTGCTGCTGTCCACTACTATTGTAAACCTGCAGAGACGTAGGGCCTACATTTCAGCTATTGTGTTGTAAATTGCCCGTTGAGAGCCAACTCGCACGAGATAACTCCCACAGGGGGCAGTGCCTTCACACCTTGCCGTCTCTTTCTCAGGGAACCTTCTCAGCCTTCTGGAAACCCTCGGTGCATACTCCATCACAGCGACTGAACTAAAACAGTTGATACAGCTCCTTCGACCTGACGAGGAAGATCAGCAGAATCCGTACTGCAGCCGTATCATGCAGGCGATGGCGGTAATGGCGAGGAGGGACGGCCGGGAGGGGGCGCTCTACTATTTCGACATCACGGAGCCTCATGCGGTATGTGCGTCATATTGGCAACAAAGCTTTGTGCAGATGATATCATCACAAAAATATGCGCCATTTTGACGGTCAAATTGACGTCAAACGACGTTGGCGACCCACGTGGCGCACTTTGTCATTGGCGCAAGTGGCGTGTGTGTCTCTTCAACCATGACGGGATCTACATAGTATACGTAGCACACTTCGTCGTTGACGTCACCATGGTGGACCAGTCAAAAGTGACGTCACAATGAGCCACTGCACAAGCTCTACATGTATATCCAAGATGATCAACACCCAGTACCATCAATCTGTGAGTTTTAACGGAACGGTGTCCCTCTGAAATGTCTCCTTTTCGATACTTTTCAGGGTATTGCAATTCCTGGCATAAGAAAATGGCCGAGTGGTGGTTTCAGTTTCCATGCATGGGTCTCATTGGATGTCGCCAATGGCAACCGGAGGGCGACCCCAAAGGATAACCTCGGGGCACCAAAACATAGGAGGCAGTTATACAGGTAATGCCAGATTCATGCAGGCCTATGTATTGTATTCGATTTTTCCACCGGGGCTGAAGCCGAGGTACAGTATTATTGGTCCTGGTAAGTTCGGAAGAGGCCATCTCAAGCTACATGTACTCATGTTCCTCACTTGGATGGGGTCTTTTACTTGCCCTTGCATCAAAGGCACAAGGTACAGGGCACCACGGCTTACTGTCCCATGCTAGGGACATGAAGAGCCGGGAATGAAATCCCATATGGCCCCGGCTGGATTCCCACCCGGGACCTGCTGCTTGCTAAGCGGACGTGATAACCATTAGGCTATCAAGGCTATGCAGGCGTATGTGACGTGTTGTTTGATCCATTGTGATCCCAGCTGCATCCTGGGTACGAGGTTCCTGATTTCCTCCTCTCTGATTGGCTACTTCTTTTTCCAGTTTCTTCACAGCCGGCGGTTCTGGTTTCGAAGCGTTTTTCACGGCTGACTGTGAACTTGTGGTTGCCGTGGTGATGAAGAAGGACTATCATGCTGTATCCTTACCCGATCATCCGCTAAACGATCAACAATGGGTACGTCATTAACATATTTCCTGACAATTGTTGTCCACTTCTTGATCTCACTCCGCCTTATATATTCTGCGTTTCTTCACTTTAGTTCTTGTTCTATCAACTTCATTCATCCACCACGGTGGGTGTAGTGGTTCGGGTCTCCGACAAGCCGTCAGGGGGTCTTGGGTTCGAATCCCACTGCGGCGTGAGACTTTGGGCAAGTCTGTTTGCCTTACTGGCCTCTCTTCACCCAGGTGTATAAATGGGTACCGGTCTGAAATGATCAGATTGTAGCGCTGAATGAGCAGCTCATCTGAGTTCTACTGAAAGGTTTCAGGATAGACTGGGGTTAAAGTGTCAAGTCGGATGAGAACCTCTACCGTTGTTGATACAAAGATTAACGGTACTGTCAAGGGTTCGCTCAAGGCACAGAAGAAAGACAGTACCGTTGTATCAGACTATAAACACAAACTTTAAACTTTAACTTTTAACTTTAACACTGTGTCAAGACCTGGCCGGACGCTAGGCGGGGAGAAGTCCATCATATTCAGGATTTCGTCACTTTGAACTGACCTTAATTCTAGTCCAATCAACTTCGTCCTTCATTCCAGCACTCTCTTGAAATCTGCCACACCGGTGCCAGGCGTCCATTTTCCAACAGTCAGTTGTCTGTCTACATCGATGGGAAGCTCAAGATGAATTCACAGTTGAAGATCCCAACAGTCACAGAGGTAAATTTGGGTGGGCTGGGCTGTCAAATTAGCAGAGTGAGAACATCAGTGCCTGTTGCAGCAATGGCTGTTCATGACCCTCCAATTGACCCTGCTGCCCTCTCAGTTGGGTCTCAGCTTTGGTCTTCCTGCCCTCTCTTTTCAAAGGTTTTGGCCGTGGTGCCCCCAAATTTGCCCTGACACCTGAGGCTAAATCGGCAGTGCCCCCACCAAAATTTAGAATTCTAGGCCCGCTGTCACTCTGGTCTTCTGGGCTCGGAGGCAGATCTGTTTTTCATGTGGTAGAGAGGGCAACTCTCTTGCACAGCGCAGGTTTTTTCACGGGCGATCTGGTTCCCTCCTGCTGGGTGGGCCAATATATCAATGAAATAGATTGTTAACCATACGGAGTGAGTTGAGAAACTCAACTTTCTATGAATAAAACCATCAGAATTCTTCATGTGCATAAGAACAAAATTCATCTCATTGCAGCCCATTTCACTCTGTCGTATCGGCACCTATGGCCCGGGCATGATGAACTATGACGGCACCTTTGAAGTCCTCCACCCGTCGACTGTACCGGAGACCAAACCTCGTGCCCACTCGCTCAAGTTCCTATTGCCAAGCAACTGGGCGCCAGCGGCCAATAATACAGCCGTGCAGACCATACCAACTGGGACCCAGGACACGGTGTTCGGGACCCCAACGGCATTGAAGGGCAGATTAGGGTCTGTGTGCGTTTTCCAGGACGCTCTGCAGCCAGGGCAGGCAAAGTGTCTTTATTCCCTGGGTAGGTATCTTGAAAGATACGTGACCCGCTCCAGCAAAAACAGGCGCTTGTCACAAGTGATCATCACTGGTCATCAGTTCACTCAACTATTATCACTGCTGTCCACTGCTATTGTCATCCTGCAGAGACGTACATTTCAGCTATTATGTTGTAAGGCTGTTAACCCTTTCTTCTGTTGCGATGTGCCCTTACTTTTGCAAGATCGGGTCACATATATGTGGCGGTCTAGGAAAACCCGTCAGAAGTCACTGAATGATCAACAAGGGCTGTCAGATTGCCTGTGCATTGATCTGCTACTGTTTACCTGTTACGGAGTACATTTCAGCTACTGAAATGTGTAAGTTCAACAAGGCCATTAACACTTTCCTCAAACGCGACATCCGACGGGTTTTCCTAGACTGCCTCACATATTGATGACTGTGTTGGATCCGCAGCAGACTTTGGTATTCTGAGGTTGCCCGGTTTGCCGAGGAAATTTTTTGACACCCTGTATAATGCCTCTCTTCCATTTTAGGTCCAAACAGTTTGACGCCTTTCAGATCAGACGAATCTGAAATTGCTGAACTTGGGAACAAACTGCTTGTCCATTACAATGCTAAGGTGAGTTCTATGCAGCCAATAACACGTTGGCTGGCTTAGGGTGCAATATGTGTGAAAATTTGTGTCAATTTCAGTATTGTCTGACTGTCTGTTGTGAAGTCTCGGCGATTCTATTTCAGCCTTTATGTCCTGGTGTCATGTCAGTACGCTTAGGCTCATTTTCCGTGTAACTTTACACTGGTTTTGTAGCAGAGGGTCACAATTTAGTTTTGTTTTTAGGCCTGTATGAATGGCGTCTGCCTGGACCTCTCCATCAATCAGCACCACGGTCACTTCACGGGGACCCAGTGTGTCACATGGGACATCAAGGACGTCATCAACTGTGTCGGAGGCATTCAAGTCATTTTTCCCCTCCTGGAGCACGTCGTTGATGGTGGGTTAGCGCCATCTATTGACCAGGTTGAGTCGCCTCAGTTCGAACGGCAGGACACGCTGCAGTCGGATAGTGCTAGTGAGGACTGGGAAATAATTCCGAGTTTTTCAGCTCGAGGTCAGTTATATCTCATACCGGTATTTATGAGCGCTTCGCGGTGCTCATATAAAATTTTGCTGGGATTGGGGCCGTTTTTCGCGATTGGGACGGGGTTCACAAGAAACCACTGCAAGGAATCACGCTCCTTGGAGCGCAAAAGCCGTATGCTGCCGTGCTTCCATGTACTACAATATCACTGTGTGGCCTCCTAGTCCTAGCTGGTAAGCTCCGGAAATGCCAGAGCCTCTCAAATTAATAGTCGTAGGTATAGTCTTTGTATCTCCGTCTTTCAGATGCCAAACTCCAGCAGAACCAAGTCGCTGCATTCCTCACCCTCCTCCGTACAATGATCCAAAGCAGCCCCGTCAACCAGGAAGTGATGGTACGAACCAACAGCGTGGCGATCATCGGCGCCCTCTTACAGAAAGTCGGTCCGAGCCTGATTGACGTCCACGTATTAATGGCGGTACAGTTACTGGTCGAAGCCATCATGCATACGAACAAGACGTTATTATATCATGTTTACCAGTATCTACTGTTTGACTTTAGGATCTGGAGTAAAAGTGACTTCCCAGTTAGAATAGGTAAGATTGTGAACAAATGTGACCCGTCAGCAAAGTCCATCTTAAGTCGCACAAGATATGAACCAGGATGAACCAAAATAACTCTAGGAGATAAAGGAAGAAATGTAATCAGTCAGATTTTACAAAAGACGGACAATAAGCCTAGGCCTACTGAAATTGACAAAACGTTGGTCTCAACCTGCCAAGTTCAGAGTGACTTTGTACTTGTTTTGCAGTGACGGGTCACAAATGTGACCCGCTTCAGCAAAAGCAGGCGCTTGTCGCAAGTGATCATCACTGGTCATCAGTTTACTCAACTATTATCACTGCTGTCCAATACTATTGTCAACCTGCAGAGACGTACATTTCAGCTATTGTGTTGTAAGGCTGTTCTTCCGTTGCAACAAGCGCCTACTGGTACTTTTCCCGGAGAATTTGTCTTTATTTTCACTTCTTTCCATTTCAGGGCACATTCAATATCTGTCCACCATCATCAAGGATGACAAGAAATTCTTTAGGAAGAAATATGGTGTGCAATATATGTTAGACATAATTCGGACAAATTATAGGTAAAACTGGTTAAATATTGTATTGTATTTGATTTTCCATCGGGGCCGAAGCCATAGCATTATTGGCCCTGCTAAGTATGGAGGAGGCCATCTCAAGCTACTCATGTTCCTCACTCGGATGGGGTCTTTTACTTGCCCTTGCAAAGACACAAGGTACAAGGCAAAGGGGTGTTTGTGTTGTCCCCAACTCTCCTCCGATGGGGCTACAATCCTGTCCTATTTGAAGTCAACTTTGGATGCTGGCCTAACCAGCATTTGAAAATTTCATCACTAACATCTGTTTTGTGATCAGAAGAAATGTGATTCAGTAATTGTGCCGATATATAAATTGTTATACCCGTTTGTTGATTCTTTCCAGTGACGTTCTAGTCGACTTTGGTTTCGAGTTCAACGCAGAAGACACACAGTCCATCCGTGCGTCGTTGTTCGGCCTCATCAAGTATTACATTCAGAAGGATATCACGATAGATGAGCTTTCACAAGTCATGGCATTTATACATACAGTCAGGGAAGAAACACTGGTAGGTTACATTCAGGGTTCTCGCCAGGAATTCAGGTCAGCATGTTCACATCAATTGTCTGACCAGGCAAAGCCCATTTGAGAGGGTCACAGGCCGGAAACCCCAGCAGGGGGGAGGGGGTGTGGTGCATGTCTTGCTTCATCCGTTGTTGGACTTGAAATCTTAAGATTTTGCCTGTGATATTTGACATAACTCATCGACCCCTTGAGTTCAGCAGACGACATCTTCTGTCAAAGTTTTCTCACATCGTATGGTATGGATTGAAAAATATTTGAAGAAAGGTTGTTCCTATCAACCATCTGAAGAATTGTCCTTCAAATTCTTTCCAATTCATTTCCGAAGCTATCAGAAAATGTCAACAGAAGGTACCGTCTGCTAAAACCTGGGAGCAGATGAGTTGACTTCCTCTCTTGCAGGTTGCCGATACCCTGGACATGTTGGCAGTTCTCCTGGAGCAGCCTCACCACGGCGACCAGCTTCACTTACTGATGTTTGAACCGGAGATGGGCGAGTCCTTGTTCGCGTTGTTGACCAATACAGATTACTCGACGGACCTGAAGGAAAAAGTTCTGAAGGTTTGTTTTGATACTCTGAGCTGAATTCTGTATTTTTTCTCCTCTATACGAAATTTATTGGTAGTTTCTATTGCGCTACTTACTTATTTCATGAAAAGTCTCAAAAAGATCATCTTTTGTTACATCCCACACTGTTACATCTTCATATGGAAGACAACAACTCAATGGTAGCAAAATAAACCACAGAAGCTGAACCATCTTTTCTGAAGATGGGGATTTAGCACAGTGGTGTGCACGCTTTCCCTCAATGCTGGTGGTGTTGCCTTATGTGGAGGCGTGGGTTCGAATCCCGGTACTGTCGATAGGCATACTGACCAACATAGCAGACCTATGATGATTTCACAGAAGCTGTAACAGTCACGGATGTAACAATTGTGAAATAAACCACAGAAGCTGTAACGGTCAAGGATGTAACGAGTTACAAATCAAACCAGATGTAACCATCCAAGATGTGACAAATTTTTGAGCCTGCCAATTATGAATTTGAAAGAGGGTTGACCTTTTTGTCTTGTCTCGTGTTCAGGTGACTGGTATCTTATTGAAGACAGACAAGGTCTACGACAAAAACAAGGGAAAGTTACGTCTGCAAGACACTGGTTACCTTGGCCTCATCCAGTTGTTACAGGGACAGCCTCTGTCGATAGAGATGGTGACATCGTTACTGGACCAGATATTGACGTCAGGTCAGGTCTAAAAAGTTGAATACTGTAGATCCATATATTCTAACCACCTAATTCTTCTACCCCCGGAGTTTAGCAGACGGCATCATCTGTCAAAGTTTTCTCACATTCTATGGTGCCGTATAAAAAATATTTGAAAAAAGGTTGTAACCAACAACCATCTGAAGAATCTTTCTTCAAATTCTTTCCAAATCCCCCCAAGGCTTTTAGAAAACTTCAACAGAAGGCATTGAAGAAAGTTTGAAATTGAATCATTTTCATTCCAGATTCTGTCACTGCCTTTAATGGAGTCCTCAGTGTGCTTCAACTTGCCCACAACTCTGATGTTGACACAAAACTCCAGGCCAGCAGACGGCTTATTGCTGCCCTGTTCCAAGGAGGCAAAGATCTCGGTGCAAAACACATCGCCAAACAACTCGCCTGGCAGGAAGTCATCGTCAAACTGTTTATCCTCCGTCCAGATACTGTGAATGCCGTGATATCCGAAGCCACCATGAATCCTGTCCTGAGCCCGATTACAATTTCTGATTCTACGGAAACTGACACCATGACATCCAAATCGAGCTCCAGCTCCTTAGAACAGAGCACAACGCTGGGTGCGCAGGACGTACCCATAGCAACCAGTTGTAGTGCGTCTTCAGCTGAAAAAAATCGCCCCAAAGACTTGCCATTAAATCGTGATGTTGCTGCCGAAATGTCGGATTTGAAATACGGATCTCCACTTTGTATGACGCCGCAGTTTATGAAGACGAAATTCTTCGACGATTTGATCTCCGCTGATGATGACATCGATGCAAGTACGCTGCAAGGGCGACTTTCTTTTCATCCGCTAGAGAGTCGCAGTTCAAGCGCGAGTACGGAGGACCTGACACAGCATCGGACTCGCACACGGACGTCAAACGCAAGTTCACAATCGCTGTCGAATTTGCTAACCGAGGCTGCCGCAGATTGTGATATGGATATCCAAGATGGCGGCATGGATATGGGACGTGATGAGGACATAGTGGCTGAGCAGTTGAAACAGTTAGGAGTGGTGCTAGAACGGAGCGAATCGGCCGAACGAGCAGAAGAATTATGCCAGAATCTTCTGATAATACTCTTCACGATCATGTGGAAAGGGGTAGAAGGATCTGGCAAGAGTGCCTGGAAGGTACTGTCATTGGATTGCCTTCGATTCTCCGGATTTTCCTGACGAGAAAGTATCAGCAAATAGAGACAAATCCCAAATTTACATAAACGAGAAAGATCTGCGCACTTCCGCCAAAATCGCAAACACAACCTCGGTCTGAAACTGAATGACGTGACGCAGAGAACCTCACGACAATGACTTAGACAACGTTACGTCAGAGTCGACCATTGCTGAATCATGGATTGCGTCACGTAAGCTGGTTTCAGATCAAAATTGTGGTTGTGATTTCGGCGGAAGTGTACAGATCTGTGAATTCAAGAATCGTCTGTAAAGTATGATTTCTAATTTTTCAGGAACGTGGCCAAGTTTTCTCCTGTCTTGAACTCATCCGTGATAAAAACACTTTGATTCGTCCATTTGAAGAAATCAAGAGACGTCTGCTGGAGATGTTGATCCAAGCATGTCTCGGGGAACTGAAGGAACTTGGTAAGTGTGGTGTCTTATGTCTTGGGGAACTGAAGGAACTTGGTAAGTGTGGTGTCTTATGTCTTGGGGAACTAGAGGAGCTTGGTAAGTGTGGTGTCTTATGTCTTGGGGAACTAGAGGAACTTGGTAAGTGTGGTGTCTTATGTCTTGGGGAACTACAGGAACTTGGTAAGTGTGGTGTCTACTGTCTTGGGGAACTAGAGGAACTTGGTAATTGTGGTGGTGTATAGTGTAACAGGAAAACAGGCCTTTGACCGATTGTGAGTATGCCAATGGTATGCTCTTTATAAAGACTTCAGAACTCATGGGGAGCATACAAATCTGTCGCGATTTAGTCATCTTTTGTTTATCTCCGTCAGGTCATGTTGGTGCTGGACAGTCGGAGAATGCATTTGAGTTGGTCAGGTTGGTCTATGACTTCATTCTGATCCTTGGACGCCAGGACATAACTCCCTATAGATTCAGTGAAAGGGTAAGTAACATGTTTATATCACTTGTGATATCACCTGGTGCACTGCTGGCTTTAGGATCTGATGATGTAATGTCAAGACATATAGGTTCTGTTTGTGAATAGACTTGTGTGTGAAGTCAAAGGCAAGCAGTGGTAATATGGACAGATGTTCTCTAAATAGTTCTCCCCATTCGTGAATAATCTGGAGAAGACGACTTCTAGATGTCTGTTTTTCCCCATTTCTAGTTGATAGAAGATGTATCTGGCCTCCTCGAGGTCCTGTCTGTTTGGGGGGAGGAGTCAGAATGGACCGAGATGGCTCAACTTGGGTTCTCAATCATCCTGGAGTATGCTGCTCAAGATGATCTTGAGGTAGGTGGCATTTCAGGGAGGGGGTCTTCAGTTTCCACTGGGCAAGTCCAGGGTCGCGGACGTGACATTCTTTCACTTATTCAGTGCTCTTTCTGCAAATTTTGGAACCACAGAAAGTTGTAATACCCTGCATCATGTCAGGCTCTTGTCCTTCTATGCCCCTGGAATGAATTAAGTTCTTTGTGATTCATAATTAGTGCACTGTTTGCTAATTAGTTGCGTCACTGACGTGACATGTTTGATGTCACGTTGCGAGTAGTTTTATGAATATGGGCCCAGAGGCCTTAATGTTTTAAGATGCTGAAGGCTGTATGCCTTGAAATAATCAAATGCTTTCTTTCCAGCTCTGCGCCGAAGCCTCGGCCCGCCTCCATGTCCTAGTCCAAACACGCCCCCTCCAGAAACTCAACGAAGCTTGCTTTATCTTGGGATCCCTGAACAACATCCTGTCGAAGGCCCTCGACGAGGATAAGGAACATTATTCCTTCCTCATCCCGGTCATGAAGGCCCTTCTTGAGAAGTGTCAGGACCTCCTCAGCCTGACGGCGTATCTACCAAGTCTGCCCCTGACGACAGCGTCCCCGTCATTCTTTGATGACTTCAAGGTGTATTCACGGTCAGAGGAGTGGAACAACTTCATCACGAAGCAGGTAAACAAGGTTTTTGTGCAGCACTTGGGTCTTCACTTACCAACCCCCCAGAGGCCATAGACGACATCTGTTGTCGAAGTTTTCTCGCGTCCTATGGCACAAATTGAAAAATATTTGAAGAGAATCTGTTCCTGTCACCCATCTGAAGAATGTTTCTTCAGATTTTTGCTAATTTATTTCTGAGGAGTTCAGAAAACTTCAGCAGACGATGCTGTCTCCTCAAACTCTGGGCAGATGGATCAGACATAAACAAGCTGTCGTATGGCCTGCTGGGCTCCTCACATTACCGAGGTCGTGATCGATTTCTAGTATCAAATTGAAGGGAGGGAATCAATAGGAACAGTCAGCCGCATTTACTGCCAAAATATGGCAGCAAAGTTCTAGCAGACCAATACAAAAGAAAATTATGATTTGTGCTCAGTCGAACATGAATAGGTCCACTAGCCATTGAATTGGTCCGTATTGGTCAACTAACTGACCGCTCCTGTCCAGGGCCCCTTGCCTGGTTCCAAACATGATCAGCTCCTGATCTCAATCACTCTTTTGTCTCATTCTGAAATTGTCTGTTCTAAATCCCGTGTTTCTAGGTCGACCCGTCGATGCAACAGTTCATGTCGAACTGTTTCGATGAGCTGCAGGTGAACATGAAGCTGTTCTGGACGGAATGTCACGAGCTCGTGATGGTCAACAGTCATAAGAGAAGTCGAGAGAAAGGAGAAAGTAAACTCAAGTTTCAGGTGAGAAAACTTGATTTAAAGGGAGACCCCAATCATTGTAAACGTTTGAATTTTTATCAATCCATGGAGACTAATGCCATGAGTTCTGATGTCACTAGTGTCAATAGGCCGACAACCTTTGTAGTGAATGTTTCAAAAATTCAAAATTTTACGCAATGAATGGAGTCTCCCTTTAACTAATCTGCTGTCAACTGAACCCTGAAACATCACATGTCACCTTACACTTCTCTAACTATCAGCAAAACAGAAATTTGCATCAGATCAGCGTGATAATCTTGCCCTCCATTTCAGAGCCACATCCTTGAACCCCTGAAACAGAAAGTGAAATGTGAGGACAAACGTTTCCAGAGTTTGGTAATATTGATGAGAAATCAACACCTGTCCACCTTACGCCTTTGGCGGGCGAACAAGCAATTCTTCATTGGTGAGCGAGGATCGTGGGCGGAGAGAAACGTCCCGGATGTCCACTGGAAGCTCTCCAATCAGGAAAACTTTCTGCGTATGCGGCCAAAACTTGTACCGAACCATGTCTTCGATACTCATATGGAGGCGTCTATGCTGAGGGATAACCTGAGTAAGTGATGACTTTATGCCTGAGATTTGTGGCTTGTAACGTCTAAATCATTCACTTCAATGCTTCTCCATACAGTCATCCCTGGCTCTTCAGTCCGTGGCATGGGACAGTAAGTCATGGTGCCTTGTACCTTGTGTCTTTGCAAGGGCAAGTAAAAAACCCATCCAAGTGAGGAACATGAGTAGCTTGAGATGGCCTCTTCCACATTTACCAGGGCCAATAATGCTCTGGCTTTGGCCCTGATGGAAAAATCTACATGTAAGACAAATACAAGGCAATCACAATTTTCCATGATTATCAACAATCCTTCCAGGAGCTGAGACTGCAGAACAAGCCGACTTATCAAGTTTGTTAGCTCTCCCGCTGCCCAGGTTATCGGGTGAAAATATCGGAGATGACAGACTCGGAGACGAGGAGTGGAACTTAATCAGTGCCGCAAGGTCAGTTCACGTTCAAAAAGCTCAAGTTTAAAAAAGAGAAGGGTACCCCGGTAATTTAAGCATGGGCCCACGTGGTGGCCTTGTAGCCAGCAGCACAGCAGGTGATATTGCAAGCAATCTGATTGCCAGCAACAAAAGCGGCTGTTGACACCAGGTTCGCTGGACAGCATTGTGTCGAATCCTCTCGCCAGCCGTGTTGGCCCATATGTCGAACAATACCAAAACCGATTTTGCCTAGTCTGCGGTGGCTGGCGAGAAGATCAGTGGCGAGTAGATCGCTTGCGATATCGCCTGGTGTCCTGCTGGCTTTAGGCTTGGCTTCATATTTGTGAGGCGTTCTAGGAAAACCCGTCGGATGCCGCGTTTGAGGAAAGTGTTAATGGCCTTGGTGAACCCGCACATTTCAATCGCTGAAATGTACTACGTAACAGGTAAACAGTAGCAGATCAATGCACAGGCAATCTAACCACCCTTGTTGATCATTCAGCAACATCCGACAGGTTTTCCTAGACTGCCACACATTTGGTAACACCAGAGTGAGGCTCAACCAGAATGAGGCTGAAGATGGCTTACAGGGTGTCCCTAAACAAATGACATTGAAATTAAACCTCGCTGCACATGAACTTTAAACGTCAAAATTTTCATTTCTCATTACAGTAGTATTGGTGAAGAACAGAATGGCAAAGAAAAGTTGGTCCTATCAGAAGACTGTGAGCTCATCACCCTCGTCGACGTCATCAAGGGCAGGCTGGAGGTCACCACAACACATGTCTATTTCTTTGACCTCAGCACGAATAAGGAAGATGCTGCCGGTGAAGACCTCAAGTTCTCCTTGTCCCAGTTACGTGAGATCCACTTCCGCCGATACAACCTCCGACGGAGTGCAATCGAACTCTTTCTCATCGACCAGACGAACTATTTCCTCAACTTTCAGAAGAAGGTAGGACCAGGGCCTAGTTGCTTGACTTCAACATTTGCCTCCACCTGTTGGTTTGAAATCACTGAATCAAGTGAGACACACTGATCTCAGTTCACTTTCTGAGCTGCCAGAGTGGTGCAGTGCCAGTGAAAATATTGGCACTTGTCACCTCTGAGGATCCAGGTTCAATCCCCAGTCACTGTGCTAGAGAGGGTGGTACACATCAAGTCACCCAATGTTACGTGTGGAGCTAGAGCTACTGACACTCTATTTATGCTCAGCTCTCAATTTTTTCAACCTAACTCATCTGCCCCCAGGTTTGAGTAGGCGGTATCTTCTGTTGAAGTTTTCTAAAAGCCTTGGAAATGAATTTGGAAAAATTTGAAGAAATCATCTTCAGCTTGTTGACAGAGACAACATTTCTTCAAATATTTTTCAATCCATATCATAGGATGTGAGAAAAACTTGACTGAAGATGGCGTCTGTTAGACTCTGGGGGCAGATGGATCAACAGCCTCAAGTCCAGGTTCTTGGTTGGTTTTCTCGTTCTTGTGCAGTCACCTTTTTTGTGACCCACGGCTCTTTGTTTCAGATTAGGAACAAAGTATACGGTCGCATCGTGAGTCTGCGCCCGTCCAACATGGTCTACTACGGCACACGATCACCAGCAGAGATGCTGAAAGCGTCCGGTCTGACGCAGAAATGGGTCCAGAGAGAAATCTCAAACTTTGAGTACATGATGCATCTGAATACGATCGCTGGAAGGACGTACAACGATTTGAGCCAATACCCTGTGGTAAGTATTCAATGCAGAAAATCAAACTTGTCAGTCGAAACCATGGTGCCTTGTACCTTGTGCCTTTGCAAGGGCAAGTAAAAGACCCTATCCAAGTGAGGAACATGAGTAGCTTGAGATGACTTCTTCTGTACTTACCAGAGCCAATAATACTTTGAAAGTACAATACAATTCAATCAAACTTGTATTGTTTGCCTTCAGTTCCCTTGGATCATCACTGACTACACGTCAGAAGAACTGGATGTCGACGATCCAACCGTCTACCGCGATCTTTCTAAACCCGTCGGCGTAGCCAACCCGAAGAATGAGGAAGAAGTCCGGGAAAAGTAAGTTGTTGCTAATGACAACAGAACAACTCGCTTTGTTGAGGCACACCCAAATGTGAGGAACTTTGAGACTATATGTGACCCCACTCTGGCCAAGCAGACGCATGTTGTTCCTAGCTTGGCAGGTTGAGACCAAATGTTTGTCAGTTTCAGTATTGTCTGCCTATTATGAAATCTGAAACAATCTATTTCTTCCATTCTCTCCTGGTGTCATCTTACTTTGTTGAGGCTCATCTTCTGAGCGACATACGTCTGCTTTTGCCAGAGTGCGTCACATATTTGATAAGGTGGTTGTTCAAAATACATGTATTTCTTTCTCTAGGTTTGACAACTTTGAAGATCCCACGGGTACGGTCGAGAAGTTCCACTATGGGACCCACTACTCCAGCGCGGCGGGCGTCATGCATTACCTCATCCGACTTGAACCCTTCACGTCGCTACACATCCAGTTACAGAGCGGCCGATTTGACGTCGCTGATCGCCAGTTCCATTCAATACCGGCGACGTGGAAGGGTATCTACGATAACCCTAACGACGTGAAGGAGTTAACCCCAGAGTTCTTTTATCTCCCAGAATTCTTGGAGAATAACGATAGTAAGTGTCCAGTCCAAAAACAAAAAATGTGACCTTCCACAGCAAAACCAGGCACATGTGGCTCAGAAGGTGGGCCTAAACAAACTACATGTATTAAGATGACACCAGGAGAGAATAGAAGAAATAGATAATTCCAGATTTCATAATATATGTAGACAGACAATATTGAAACTGACAAACATTTTGGTCTCAACCTGCCAAGCTAAGAGCGACAAGTGTTTGGTTTTGCTGTGGAAGGTCACATATGTGACCCGCTCCAGCAAAAGCAGGCACTTGTCGCAACTGATCGTTATTGGTCATTTGTTTACTCAACTATTATCACTGCTGTCCACTGCTATTGTCAACCTGCAGAGACGTACATTTCAGCTATTGTGTTGTAAGTTGTTAACCCTTTTCTCTGTTGCGACATGCGCCAACTTTTGCTTGATCAGGTCACATATTAGTTTGATCCCAACCCTTGTTGGCTTCTGGGATGAAACCGACACCAGAGACTTGGTAACAGAGTGCTATCAAGACTCTTCCTTCCTCTCCAGGTTTTGATCTCGGCCTTCTCCAGTTGAGTAAGGAACGTGTCAATCATGTCATTTTACCAAAGTGGGCCAAATCTCCCGAGGATTTCATCATAAAACACAAGAAGGCCTTGGTAAGTAGAAGTTGTATTCTTCTCAAAGGCACTCCTCCACGGGAGTTCTCTTCTTGGAGTTGGCTCTCAATGGGCAATTCACCATTGATGACTTCCTGACAGCTTTCGCCTTGATCACGTGCCTCAGAACAGGTGTCCAAATGTTGTAGGCTGCCTGCCACGGGATATCTGAATAGGTAGTTAAAATCTGGTCAGTCTGGACACTTGTACTGAGGAGAGATCAGTGACACAAATGACAGCCCTTGTTTTCTATGGGTAAATTGCCCATAAGCCGCGTTTACACTGCCAAACATTTCGGTCCACTTGAAGTGAACCGAACTCGGACCGGACCAGGTCCACTTCATTTGTACCGTTTAGACTGCAGCGGTAAAGCGTCGCTCTCCATTGAGTGGAGGTAAGAATCTCTCGCGGAATGCACGTCGAGTATTCACGCGAGTGAACCCGAGTGACGCAAGGACGAACTGCGCGCATGCTCAATACCGTCTCAGGGAAGTGGACTCGGTCCAGTTCGCCGTGCGTCACGTTTACACTGCACATTTGGTCGGGGTACCGTACTCGGTCCGGACCGAGACCACCACCTTCTGGGGGTCTCGGTTCGGTTCACTTCTGGTCCGGACCGGGTCCGCTTGGCAGGTTTACACTGCCACTTTTTTTGCCGAACCGAACNGCCATATCCGATCCAGTTGAACGCAAAGCCTTGGAGGGCATGATCAATAACTTTGGTCAGACGCCGTGCCAGTTGCTGCGGGAACCACACCCCAAACGTTTGTCCTATGAGGACACCATTAACCGTGCTAGTAAGAACGATAAACCATTGAATGTCCTTCACTTCTTGGACCAGCTTAAGGCATACTTTGTCGAGGTAGGTATTTTTTCACTAAAATCTTTCGTCTTTACGTCGCTGAACTGATATTCATATGCCTGCATGTTTCAGTGAACTATGTACATTTATTCCGTAAAATTGCTGTCCGTAGACATCTTGTGCTTGTGAAGAGCCTTTGATTGTTAGTCTGCTTAGCAAGCAGCAGGTCCCAGGTTCGAATCCAGCCCAGGCCATATGGGATATCATCCCTGGCTCTTCGTGTCCGTCGCATGGGACAGTAATCTGTGGTGCGTTGTACCTTGTGCCTTTGCAAGGGCAAGTAAAAGACCCCATCCAAGTGAGGAACATGAGTAGCTTGAGACGGCCTCTTCCGTACTTACCAGGGCCAACAATGCTATGGCTTTGACCCTTACGGAAAATCTAATACAAATACCAATACAAAAACGTCTTGTGCTTCTGAATTATCGCTCTGTTCTATCTTGAATCTTGTGAATTGTTTCCAGGCATCATATGCCAATGACCCTCTAGTCTACGTGGCCGTACCTCGAAATCAAGCTCGGTCGTTCATTCAGCAGGGGATGCCTGATACTATGGTAAGAACCGAGTTTATTTCCATGTTCACAACTCCCTGATGTCCACACAAATACCAAGACCCCCACCCCCACCCCCTATCTTGTGTGTTTTGAATGGGAAGATGTCATTTACTGTCTTGTGTTATTTCAGGTGACCATGACAGAGGATGGTGCCTCTGGGCAGCCACGGCTGGCTGCCATACGACAAGTCAATATCAAACTACTTCACATTTGAGAGGGATCCGTCGCTTGGGAATGCCAAGTGAGTCTCGCACAATCATTTTTCTATCGCCACACTGCTTCTTAATAACTTGCAGAGACTGCGGAGGGCAAAAGGTGTTAAAGTTGATATTCAGCGCTCAGTCTCCAGAACTCTGCATCAGGCCAGTTAACAAGATCCTTGAGGTCAAGGTCAAGGTCACGACCCTTTCTTGTTTTTTCAGGACAAAGAAGTGTCTCGCCGGACCATTTGCCCCCGGACTAAAGATCACACCAAATCTCTTCGTGGTTTCCCATGATGCAAAGCTGCTGTTCAGCGGCGGCCATTGGGATAACAGCCTCCGTGTGTACAGCCTTCCGAAGTCAAAGATTATCTCCCAGATCGTGCGACACACGGATATCATATCCTGCATGGATTTGGATTATTGTGGGAGTCACCTGATCACGGGGTCAAAGGACACGACGTGTATGATTTGGGAGGTCAAGTTCCAGTCGAGTTTTAGCAGTGGTATAAACCCTCGGCCCAAGCAGACGCTGTATGGCCACGATCACGGGGTGACGTGCGTCAAGATTTCAATAGAACTTGACATGGCTGCATCTGCATCGAGTGTAAGTATAGATGAGTTTACATCCATCGCATTGGACAGTAGGCCGTGGTGCCTCGTACTTTGTACCTTTGCAAGGGCAAGTAAAAGACCCCATCCAAGTGAGGAACATGAGTAGCTTGAGATGGCCTCTTCCATACTTACCAGGCCAGTAATGCTATGGCTTCGGCCCTGACGGGAAAATCTGATGCAAATACAAATTCAACAAATATTTAGAGCATTTTCTCATATTTTAGGACGGTACAATCATCATTCACACAGTCCGTAAAGGCCAGTACGTCCGAACACTGCACCCACCTTGTGAGCCTGGGTTCACGCTCTCTATACCCCTCCTGGTCACGTCCGAAATGGGACAAGTCGGGATATTCTGCCAACAGAGGGGAGGGTCAACGTCTGAGGTATATGCTGGACTTCTTTATTCAGTGTTGTATCAAAAGGTAGCTAGGGAAACATTGACCTTTGTGACCTTTCTGTGACCTCCAAGGTCGCGAGGGTAAATTTTTGGTTGGTCCATCTGTAACTGACAGTGACGGCATTATTTCCATTTCTCTCCTTTGTGAGTAGACTTGAAGTAAATGTGAGGCAGTCTAGGAAAACCGTTGCTGACTGGATCAAAAATTCGACTTTCTTTTCTTTTAGGAAGCAAATTGGTTGCACGTGTACTCCGTGAATGGCAAGCTTCTGATATCGGAGCAGGTCCATCATCCCATCGCACATATGGTCGTGACGGGAGACACGCTGATCATGGGGAACACACAGGGGATGCTGACCATCAAGGAATTGTTCAGGTAGGCTTAAACGGAATAATGAACTTGATGAAGAGGGAGATAGTAAACATAAAGTCATCTCTGAATTTCGCAAATTTTCGACCCCAACTGGGGTCTTCCTCAGGCACTTTCTAGTAGAGATCCCAGGAGTAAATGAGCTGGATCCCAATTGTGTATCTGAACTTGTAATAAAGAAACACTGAAACAAACAGGAAGACACTTCCCAGGTCTGCCTGCATGTGCATACAAAGTTTGGCGGCGGTCCGTTCATCAGTCTTGGAGAAAATGACGAACAAACAAACAAACTCTTCTCAAATTTTAGTCTGATTTTATTAAACAGTTGTCATCTATTCCAGTTTAAGGACGTTGCGTTCCATGTTGCTACACGTCCCCATCCAGTGTCTGACGCTGACCAATGGGAACAGCCACATCCTCGCCGGACTTCGTGACGGGAAGCTCATCATCGTGGGAATCAAGAGACTGTCCGAGGTCAAATAATATGTTAGTTACTCCAGGGCTGGTTTTGAACCAGATTAAGTTCACAATGTCGTGTTCAGTGCAAGTATTTTTATGTGCATGTGATAGTTTCCAATGGACCAATGCTGTGTATTCGTTAACGAGGAGTGAGAGGTGGGCATTTAGGATTAAAATGATTGGCATGTGTCCGTCAAACCCTTCAAGCCTTCTTGCCAGGGAACCGTCATCAGTTCAACAAAACAGTACAACGAATTTGTTTACAAAGTAAACATGGAAATGACCAATAGGAGCTGTCAGTGAGTTGACCAACAGGTGTCACTACGGCCCAATTCAGTGCATATAGCGGACCCATTCATTCTTGATCGAGCACCAATCATGTGGATTTTCCTGTGTATTGGTCCGCTAGAACTTTGCTGCCATCTTTTGGCAATACGCGTGGCTGACTGCTCCTATTCTAAAGGAGTGATGTGTGGAAGACTGCATCGGTTCTTCTTCGTATAATATTGGAACGTAACAAAGTGCCAAATCCGTGATGAAAAAATTAAGATAGCCTATGATCAAGAAGACAAAAGGATATGCGAGTGGACTTCGTTGGTGCTTTACATTTTTCGGACATTTGGGGATTAGTATGTTGATGTACTCGGTAATCTTTGGCAGTGGAAGGAGGTTATCGCCACTTCTCCACGGAAAGATGTCCCTGCGACCATATCAGGCCTTTTCATTGTCTTCAGGACGTCATCTCGGTGGCAATACGAGGTGTGAGCATGAAGCTACAATGTCACAGTAGTGTGATCGTTGACGTTCTGTACAACGTCACAGGGGAAAAGTTGATACGGTCGCAGCGCCATCTAATGATAGAAAAAGAATGGCTACAACCCCATTGTTCAATGGTACTTAATTAGGGTTACAAATGTCTCATCCAGTCATAATATGCTGAGATTGTATGGTCTATTAACTTCATCATCAGCTCAGCAACGATAGATTTCTGTGTGACGTCATTTGATGATGACGTCACATCTAACTCATCTGCCCCGTGATTTGAGCAGACGCTATCTTCTGTTGAAGTTTTCTAAAAGCCTTTGAAATAGAATGGAAAGAATTTGAAGAAACATTCTCCAGATGGTTCACAGGAATAACGTTTCTTCAAATATTTTTCAATCGATACCATAGGATGTGAGAAAACTTTGACAGAAGATGTCGTCTGCTGGACTCTGGGGCAAATGAGTTCATGTGCCTGAATCAACGTGTAGATGTGTTCTGATTGTGATAAGCACTCAAAACATTGTTGAAATGATGTGCAGTTGTTTGGGGTGGAAACTGAAGTGTTTGCCCTGCACAATGAATGACCTTGTTGCAGCCAGTTGCCCACATATTTTCAATGGTTCTGTATTGATTGGTGTGTTCAGTGGCCTGTGGCTCTCTGATTTGCAATCAAAGGTAAAATGTGGCCCGTCACCACAGAATGAGTCATAGTCGCTCTGAGGTTGGCAGGTGAAACCAAATATTTGTCAATTTCAGAAGACCTTGGCCTGTTGTCTGATTTTGTGAAACCTGAGTGAATTTATTTCTTCCTTTTTATCCTGGTGGTTATTTTGGTTCACTCTGGTTCATATTCTGACAATTTGGGACTCATTTCGTGGCGATAGGTCACAAATCTCCTAAGGCCCCCTATTACATAGAAGTATACGGTATACGAAAATGCCGGTTAACAAAGGCTTCAAATGGATTCATGACTGTGAAGCCATTGTCAACCGGCGTTTTCATATACCGTATACTTCTATGTAATAGGGGCCTTAAGCACACAAAATAAGGTAAGTAGTGCTATTTATTAATACATGTACTGTGATACAATCATTGCTACTAACTATATGTATGTCAGGGTCTGCTGAAGTTCTAGACCCAAAAATCTGGTCAAAGATAGAGCAGTATGATGAACAATAATATTAGCGAGGTTTAGCACCTTCCCGACTCCGATTCCGGCTTCAAATACCAGAATGAATTGCAGTCCGCTACAGACATCCATGATAAAAACGATTTGATAGACGTTTGCAAATCGTAAAATGCCATAATTTTGTGGCAGAATAATTTTGACTCGTAATCAGAAGTGCACACAAATCACAAATATTATAGTCGTGTTTCAAGTCGTAACGACTAGGATTACGACTACAATATTCATTATTTATCTGCACTTCCGATTTCTAAGGTCAAATTTTTCTGCCTTCAATTTATGGTGTTTGACGAATTGAAAACATCTATCAAATTGTTTTTATCAAGGATGTCCATAGCGGACAGCAATTCATTCTCGTAGCTGAAGTCGGAGTCAGAAAGGTGCTAAACCTCGCTATTATCTCACATAAATGTTGTGATATTGTTTTACCACCAAGTATCTGCAGTGTTTGGGTGTCTGTGCTTTTAGTATGCTGAATCTGAGGGTAATTACTGCCGTGTCAGAATGCCATTTGGTCAGTGATCCCGTCATACATGGTCAGATTTTGCATTCAGTTTTTTGGAAGTGAATATTTAGAGGGAGCCACTTTTTGTCAACAATTTGCATTTCGCCCTAGTGTTGGAGAATGTATGATTACAATAAAATGCATATGTGGATATCCTAGGAACAAGAGTTAGGCCTACTCTACATGGGGTGAGGTTGATAAGTGGTAGTTTAACAACATTGTCAATAGAGGTCCCCCTTAATGCTGGAATGTTCAGTGCAGGATAGGGAAGAAATACAGTGCCCCTTTAAGGCCAACTGCTGAAAATTATTGACCCACATGTAAGCTGTATTAATATTGATTATATTCCGAAAATGTTATGAAATAGTTGGCCATGTACGACGGGACTGTTCGATGGGCACTGTCCAGCAGTCTGCACATAAATACAGCGCAACCCATGCAGTGTTCTCCACAGATTTCTTAAAGGGCCTCTAGAGGCAGCCAGCATGGCAGGGGAAACCCCGGGGAAAACCCAGGTTGAATACCTCGTACCAGTGATTATTACGTTAAAGTGGCGCCGCCTGGCCGAAGAACCGGTACTGATAGTAGCCTAATGGCGAGCTGCCTCTAGAGGCCCTTTAAAGGTGGGTGGTACCCTAAGATAGGGTGGTGACCAATTTAAGATAGGGGTGTAATAGAAAACTGTTGCAAAGTTGGACTGCAAGGTAGGGTGGCTACTTCTAAGGTAGGGTGGTAAAATGCCAAGGTAGGGTGGGCCACTCTAAAAAAAGCAATGCAGAGAAAATACTGCCCATGGGATTCGCCTCTACAAGAGTATTACACCTTCAGGTTCGAGGCTGATACCACTGAATATTGAGTGAGCACTTTATTGTCAGCTTGCAGTATTCTTAGTGTACGGTGGAACATCATGTGAAAGTCTCTCTGTTTTGAAAGTCCTTTGAGATTTTCAAAATTATTTGTCTTGACTGCCACCATGTAATGCCAGTCATGTTTATAGCTTTACTTAATCACAGTACTTAATTAGGGCAATTAAGTTAGATGGCTGTAGCATAGTACGGTACCATGAAACTGCACCAGCCATTCAAAAGTCAACTCAATGTGTGTTACATTATGTTAAGAATTATTTCTCTATGGAGGCATATTTTATTGCAGGAACTTTCAACACATTGGCTTTATTTTGAATTAATGTATGATTTGTATATTGTTGTATAGAGTATTGTTGGTTTATTTAACAACATGAATAAATGTAGATATTATTATATTTTCACTGTAAGTTATTCTGTCATAGGGACTTTGATTTTCTTAGTTGGTGGAAGAGGTTACAAGTCAGATTGACTGATTCATAGGCCTACTAAAGCCATCAGGCTGTAGCCCCAAGTAAGTCTTGTCTCCAGATATGTTGTCTATCATTCATGTGCTCCGATCTATGTTGAATAGATGTACACTTTCAATAAATCTATGTTGAACTTAAGATCCATCTCTTTTGTTCCAATGATAGTACAAGTAAAGTCGTCTCCACATTTTGCAAATTTTCGACCCCAACCGGGGTCTTCCTCAGGCACTTTCCAGTGTGTCTGAGGAAGACCCCGGTTGGGGTCGAAAATTTGCGAAATGCGGAGACGACTTTACTTGTACTATCATTTTGTGTGTCGTTTTTTGGATGTCTTTTG
The DNA here is from genome assembly GCA_002633025.1 of Notospermus geniculatus. Taxonomy (NCBI): domain Eukaryota; kingdom Metazoa; phylum Nemertea; class Pilidiophora; order Heteronemertea; family Lineidae; genus Notospermus; species Notospermus geniculatus. Next base: position 106,511 of record NMRB01000950.1, on the reverse strand, counting down.
TTCCAATGAGATAAATTGGTCCCCTGCCCTTGAAAGGCTACGTTTTTTTGTGGAGCGTTACGAGCCTGAGGACAGGGGACCAGTCTACCAATGAGACTGGCCAGTCTTGTTTTGCTCCATGTGCGCCAAGTCTGTCTGCCCATTGCATCTACCCTTGTAACTATGCCAACCTTTATCAAGAGGACATTCACGTGCCATTGGCTTTTGTTATTTGACACTGGGGACATTTTTCGCAGAGATAATTTATCCTGTTACACTAGACTGGTTCCCTGCCCTCGTTACTCTCCGCTGTACTGGTATTTGCGGAGCGTCTCGAGGGTAGTGAACTAGTCTATCGACTATCCTGCCACCTTTTGTTGAAAGTTTTAATCACTGTGACCGGTGAGGAAATCTGGAAATGTGATGACACCAGCAATAATGCGAACAAGATCCCTATATGGCCACTCCAACTGCAAAATGATCCAAAAATGCAGTACAAAAGTATATTTTCAATACGAATATCCTCATTATAGGGCGTTTTTTTGAGATATTTTGTCCGGAATATTGAGATGGTGTCTCTACACTTCCGAATTTCCCATCGGTTCCCAGAAATGTTTTGTTCAGTGCAAATGTACGTCAGTCGTGTCCAGCCATGTGGAGAAGAGAGTGTGCTCGGTCAGTGTCGGTGGACAATGCTCCTATTGTTCAATGATCCTTGATCATTGTGACATCTTCTGGAAAACTGTCTCGTCTGGGAGGTTCTCCTTTTGTATTCGACCTCCGGAAATAAACAGATAAACGGTAGGTGGTCAATTTTGTAGGATTATATGAACATGAATCTGAATGAATGAGGAAACCAGTGCAGTGAGGAAACCAGTGCAGTCTCATCATGCTCATGCAGTCCAGTCCACAGCAGTGCAGTGGTGCACGTCTGTGCTGCAGCGTTCCTGTCATCCAGATCCACACCATGCATAGCAAATAGGCCTAGCATGCATTGCCAGCGGCCTAGGCCTAGCCTTGGCCTGGTTGGAGGATGCATCACAGGCATAGGCAGGCAGGGAATAGAATCCCCGATCAGTGCCCAGCCCCAGGCCCAGGTGCCCAAATAAATCCGATATCGCAAAAATGGGGAAAACGCGCAAAAAATTAAAACACTGGCGACACTGAACAGGTCGATTGACAAAATTAGGCCTAGGTTAGGTAAAGTTAAGCTGCATCGAGCAACAGATTTCCGTTGTTGTCATGTAGCATGGAGCATGGGCACCCCGAACACTGTCAGTAGGCCAAGGCCTAATGATTTGACGCAGTTTCCTGGCGGAAAAACAGTAAAATGATCATGCCCATGAAGAGAGCTCCAAAGCTCGTGCATGGAGTTTGTCACTTCCTATCGGGGATTCTAAACTTTGGCCACTAATCTTTTGACTCTAGGCCTACCGGGGCAAGCCAGCCGTATAGGCTCTATACCATGGCTAGCCTAATTTATTATGCACCACCCACCCCCCAACGCCGAAATGAAGGGTTCAATGCATGGGCATAAAAACCCATTTAGGTAAGGTCCCGTCCCGAGACCATACTAATGACACTGAAATAATCTCCCCTGGGTCCCCTTCCCCCAACCTGTGGTTATCATGTGCCTTCATGTGTGTTTGATATTGAGGTGTTCTTTTTCAGGGGCATAGCTAGCGGGGAGGGGGGGGGCAGGGAGGGCAAATGCCCCCCTGAGCAAACAGGGAC
>NMRB01000950.1:79250-98436 GCA_002633025.1 Notospermus geniculatus | reverse complement strand
GTTGAAGAACGTCTCGATGCTGCGATACAGAACGGTAGTCTCTACAAACAGAACTCGACCGCACTGCCGCAGACACTACAACAGCATCTGGACGCATTGAAAGCATCACTAACGGCCAAAGGTTGGTAACCGTTGCAGTTTCATTGAAAACTTGTCTCGAAGCTCAGATTGACATAAATGACAATGATCTTTGCACTTTGAAATCTGCACTGCACCAGCAAACCCGAGATTACCGATATTTTACGAAACTCATCAGGACTTACAAATACGAGCCGGCCCCTTGTGCTTTGTGCCCCAAGAGAAAGCCATCCTGTTTAGAGCCACATTTTAGGACTGTGAGGTTTGGTGGCAGGGCGTTTTCTAACACTGCTCATACTGTCATAGGCGATGGAACAAACTTTTAAAGGCCACTTCGTGGATTAACAGACAATACAAGTGTTGGAAACCGGAAACAATAGAGGTTTCCTACGTGACGTCACAGCTCAAAATGTCCGCCATTTTGGCCGTCAAATGACGCAACGTCACAGCATCAACACAGCGTTTTTGACGCAGTTTGGACGTTGTCAGCAGTCATTGGACCTCTTCCACCACCACTGTCTACAGCAAGCCGTATGGACGATTCGCTTTGTTTTCAACACGGTTTTCACACCAGACCAACTACGTATGCTCAGAAACAGTGAGAGGTAAAGTGATTTGTTGAGTTGTATGCTCCCAGTGGTCTGTACGGGCCGCCAAACTTTTGAACCGTGAACAAGATGGCAGCCTCCATGGCTTCATTTTGACGGCCAATATGGCGGCCATGTGACGTCAGTGGGAAACTTCTATAGCCTAGGCCTACTGAAATTGACAAAACGTTCGTCTCAGCCTGCCAGTTTCAGAGCGACTCTTTTTTGTGGTGACGGCTCACAAATGACTATTGTTATTATTATGGCCTCCATACCTCATGGTGGAGAACGTACTGATTTCGCAGGATTTCTTTCTATGGATCTCTCCGATTTTCAAATTCCGGGTATGGTTTTGCAAATACCACTGAATGGATCTCGCTCAAATTTCGTCACAAGCTGCAATGTACCGGTACATGATGTATGATTGTCGCCAGGTCTGAAAGGCTGGAATTTAGCCTTCTTGCGTTATTAACTGAATTTGGGGTGAATTTTGATGAAATTTGCCGGCTTGCCGTGCTCCTGGTGCACTCAACAATCCATGACATCGATCAAATTTTCTTTTAATCTCATTAAAGATATACAATGGTGATAAAAGCAACGTTTTTGTGTCATTTTTCCTGTAGAAAATATACGGGTACAGATAATTTTTTCATGAGGCAACTCCAACATGATATTGATGACGTTGCTCGGTCAAATCACTCACAACGCCGACGTGTCAGGATAAACCGTCGCGCGGGTTCCCCATTCGAGAATCGTTTATTGTTGAGTTATTGATCCCCTTAGGAGGGATTCATCAGAACAATGGAACGAAGCCAGTGACACATTTTATCTCTATTGATTCTCTCTTGTCTTACAATGAAAAAGTACCGGTACTTAATTTTTCATTGTATTGACTTCTGACATCTGTTCCTGAGGCCTATTCAGATTTGTGGAAACAGATTTTCCCTTGTATAGACACGATAGAAACTTGATGTTATGTGTTGACAGAGCCTGGCTGGCCGCAGCAGCTGTATGGATAATATTCCATTTATCAATGGTAATAAAAATAACAATAATAATACATGTAATATGATATGAAACTTTCATAGAGTGTTTTCCACTTTATTGTATGGGCATGATATTGCCATTTCTTGTCAACAGCCGGCGCCACCGTGGTGATAGCATCATTCTCCAATACCATAGTTTTGCCCCGGTGTTGGGGAATATATGATACTTACATTGCATAATATGTGGATACCTTAGGAACGAGAGTGACTCTACATGGGGCGAGGTTGATAAGCGGTAGTTTAACAACATTGTCAATAGAGGTCTCCCTTAATGCGGGTATGTTCAGCGCAGGATAGGGAAGTGAATACAGTGCCCCTTTAAGGCCGTACGTAATTAATTCTATGTTTCGCGTCCCGCGCGCGCGCCTATTTCTGACTGTTTGCTAATAGAAATGCATTGCGCATCCATTTTCCGAGATTCTCAAGATTCCCAACACAACTATCGGTAAAAAATAGGCCCAATAAGTGTTAAAATACCTCCTGAGAAAGCTGTAGTTCCTATCCGTGCTCACAAAACCAGGAAGCTGACAGATTTAAACAAAGTTCCAACAGATAGAGCTCTTGTTTCATGGTCAGGATGCCTCAATTTTTCATCTTAAATCCATTCAAATCCCTACATGTACTGTATTGATTTGTGTTTCAGCCCGTGTTAAAAATGCAGTTTGTGTTGTGTTTGGAGCGCGCGCGCACCAATTTTAGGTGACGGTGGGACACGAAACATAGAATTAATTACGCATGGCCTAAGTCTCAAAGCGTTTTCATGTTATTACTTTACCCTAGCTTGGGTCTGTGCAATCTGAATCAGTCAGCACTTCTTACAATCTGGCTGCCACAAAGCGGACATAAACCAGGGGGGGATCCAGGATTTGGGAAAAGAGGGGCCGCCCTGTGCTAGGAACATTGAAATTTGCGGCCAATTCCAGAATTTCACGGTCAATTTTAGAGATTTGTTGGCCAAAAGGGGAGGCGCACACCCGGTGCGCCCCCCTCTGGATCCGCGCCTGTAAACTACAGTAGACATTCACACAACCATCTCTGTAAGAAGTACCCTTTAATACTGATTAATAAGGTGGTCTGGTTCAAACAGTGGGGATCAAACCTTGGGCCTCCTGGCCCCCATCCTGAGACCCAAGCAACTACACCTTGGTGGCTTTTAAAAAACCAACTTTTACCCGATTGATCTTCAGGAAACCTTTGAAAATGACAGTTTCATCAAAATCTCTTGTAGCATGCGATATGGAATCGAATTCTTTGGCCTCTTTCTTTCAGATCTTATCCTTGGTAAAACAGAGAACTGTGTTCTGACTGATGCCGAGCTTGAGCGATATCCACATTGTTTGGAAAAACTTAAGGTAAATTATTTTTCTTTTTCTTAAAGCCCCACAGGATTGAATTTTACGATATTTTCAAAAAGTTAGGAGAGTGCACATAGAGGTCCCATAGCCACGTGAAGGTCCCCAAAATGCTTGCCTGATACGTACTTCACAGAATCAAGGCCTAGTTTTCAGCACGCATTGGAAAACACTGCAGGGAGAGCTCTAATGTATTCTGACAGAGCGTAGTACATTTTACACTATGCTGATGTCGTGCGAGAATCGCGGCGATGATTTGCGTTTTTCACATTCAATACAGTGGGGCTTTAAAATTGCCACTGATAGTGAAAAGGTTAAGCATATTACCGGTAACAAATCTTTGTTAAGCCGATGACAGACTCGTGCATACGCAGCACGTCCTGCAGGTGTTCCACCAATCAGATTCTTTGGTCGATGTTTCGGTCCAGGTTACCGCCTCCCTGATTGGTTGAACGCTTTCCTGATGCGTTGCTTATGCACCAGTCTATCACCGCCTTTAGCCTATCAGAAGCCCTGACCTGTCAGGATAAAAAGTTGAGCGAGTTGCCCAGGCTGAGTTTCGTTTAATCAGTACTATAGCTTGTCCTTTTATTTCAGTGGATGCAAAGTTTCTGGAAATCTGACAAGTGTTACGCTGACTACGGCGTCGATGGTTCAGATTGCTCCATCTTTATCTACCTCAGTGAAATTGAACACTGGTGCCCCCTATTGAAATGGAGAAAAATCATGATCAAGAATTCCACTGACAGCAGCAAACAGGTTGGTGTGGTTACACCTCAAATCATTTTGGGAATTTGCCCCCCCCCCCCATCAGTTCATCAGTGTTTGGCCTGTGGTACTAATAACTAAATATGACAGAGGATGAGTTCGTTACATCATGTGTTTTGTGCATGCTTTCCTTTGCTGTCTGTGTTAATGACCACTCCAACAAAAGCAGACGCTTGTCGCAGGTGATCATCATTGGTCATCAGTTTACTCAACTATTATTACTGCTGTTCACTACTATTATTGTCACCCTGCAGCTATTGTGTTGTAAGGCTGTTAACCTTTCCTCGGTTGCGACATGCGCCTACTTTTGCTAGATCAGGTCACATATGTCCAGACGTTCAGGATAGTTACATCAGTCATCGGTACATACTAGTTACTTGGATGACTGTTCAAGTTAGCGGCAGGTCCCGGGTTCGAATCCACCCAGACCATATGGGATTTCATTGCCGGCTGTTCACATCCGTCGCATGGGACAGCAAGCCGTGGTACCTTGTACCTTATGTCTTTGCAAGGGCAAGTAAAAGACCCCATCCAAGTGAGGAACATGAGTAGCTTGAGATGGCCTCCTCCCTACTTACCAGGGTCAATAATGCTATAGCGTCGGCCCTGACGGAAAAATCAAATACAAAATTACTTGGATAACCATTCAAGTTTTATTACCTTACAGTTTGCAACTTTGCGGTATGACATCAATGGCCTCATGAACATACTGAAGGATCCTGGGAAAAAGAGCTACGAGTGGATGAAACAGCGAATACGGCGGATGTGGCCAAATTGGGTCAAGGCCATAAAGAACCTTGCCGCCAAGCAGGATATGACTACTACTACAAAGAAAAAGGTATGGAAGCTTTTCTTCAGAGGTTTGTCCTGGGGGCCACAAGGCTGTTAACCAGTCCTCATTGCCATTCATGTGAGACCGTTGGCTAGACCTCACTGCCACTCATATGAGGCTGTTAACCAGACCTCACTGCCACTCATATGAGGCTGTTAACCAGACCTCACTGCCACTCAAGTAAGACCGTTGGCTAGACCTCACTGCCACTCATATGAGGCTGTTAACCAGGCCTCACTGCCACTCATATGAGGCTGTTAACCAGACCTCACTGCCACTCATATGACGTATGAGGCTGTTATTAACTAGACTTCGCTGCAACATATACGAGGCTGTACAACTCATACGAGGCTGTTAACCAGTCCTCACTGCCACTAATGTGCTCGTTAACCAGACCTCACTGCCACTCATACGAGGCTTTAACCAGACCTCACTTCCACTCATACGAGGCTTTAAACAGACCTCACTTCCACTCATCACTCAGCCAAACCAACCCTACACCCTCTCCTATTTCTTTCAGATTCTTGTCCACCTTGGCCTCCTCACGAAGGCTATGCCGATACGATTTGCTGAATCTGCGTTTAAGGGCGGACCACTTGGAGAACTAGTCCAGTGGAGTGATGTCATCACATGTTTGTACATCCTCGGGCATGATTTAACAATCACACACGAGACGGATCAGTTAACTCCGTAAGTACCTCATTCTAGTCCTGGTTCATCATAGCTGGCTTGTGGGATTGAAGTGTGGATGTTTTGTAGGTTTATAGTAGGGTCCCACTGGCGACTTTTGCCCGCGACAAGGGGCGAATCTGAAGTCTGCGATATTCCCTCGACAGGCTGATATATTTAGCATTCGTAGTGTTTCACATAGGATCATAGTGGGGTTCGGCTGCATGCGACACAAGGGTCGAATGAACTGCGACAAGGTGCAAACATGGTTGTAGTTAGTTGTAGTTGGTCGCAGGGGCCCACGACCATGTAGGAAATGGGTGCGACTATATACGATATAACTTCGACTGGCTTCGACTAAAATTTTGTCGTGGGCAAATTTTGAAAATTTTTCTGCGAGCCAGAGAATCACTGCGAACATAGACGACAGCCTAGGAACTGTTAGGAGGAACTACGATTTTTTCATTCGTCCCTTGCCGTGGCCAAAATTCGCCAGTGGGACACTACTATTAGTTCCAGCCTACTGAAGACCGATGGTTGATTTTATCGGACTTGTTTTGACACAAAAGTGAAGGATAGACACGTACAAAATAAATGTAACCCTTCAATACCGGTATTCATTGGAAGGCTCTCAAGACACTTTCTTGTTGCGCTGTTGAGCCAGATATATGGTGGGCATTTCTGGAACGCCATTCCTCAGATATTCCTTAAAATGCCCTCAAACCTTATTGAAATGAAAGCCAAAGGCCTTGTTATGCAATACATTTTTCGCCAGCAAGGCCGAACTTGGATAGGGACAAGTAATGTGGTGGTTGCGGCTACTGGGTATGGAAAGTTGTTCAAACTTTAAGTTTGCTTCTCATCTGCCCCAGAGTCCAGCAGACGGCATCTTCTGTCAAAGGTTTCTTGCATCCGATGGAACTACTGTAAAAATATTTGAAGAAAGGTTGTAGAATGTTTCTTCAAATATTTTCCAATTCGTTCCCGAGGATTTGACAAAACTTCAGCAGAAGATGCCGTCTGCTCAAACCTAGGAGCAGATGAGATAACCCGCACATTCAACCATTTCATTTTCATTATTATGCAAATTTTGTTACCGTCCCATTTCATGACTATTTCCTCCATAGTTACATCCGTCATCACAGCCAGATTTATTCCAACTGTCCCGCTCGGCCGTGGAACAGGATAGACCTTATCTACGCTGATATCGTTGGACTACGCCAACTACGACGAATAGCTCGTAAAGTCTATTCCCGTATTAGGTTGGTTTAGGTTTACAAGTGGGATTTTCATGCTTTTTCTTTGCATCATGTATGCTGGATTCATGCCTCTTAGACCAGATTTTCATGAGAAAACCTAATGTTGTGGCCTAAATTCTTGATAAACTCATCTGCCCCCAGCAGACCTTGTCTTCTGCTGAAGTTTTCTAAAATCGTTGGAAGTGAATTGGAAAAAAATTGAAGAAACGTTCTTCTGATGGTTAATGGGAACAACATTTCTTCAAATATTTTTCAATCAATACCTGAGGATGTGAGAAAACTTTGACAGAAGATGCCGTCTGCTGGACTCAGGGGGCAGATGAGTTAACAGTTGATCACTGAAACTGACCTGATTGAAGATACAAAAAGAAAAGTTTGCTGCTGCTGAAGATGTGGTCCAAGGGAGGCAAGAGTCTTGCTGAGTGTCTAATGATCGCTCATTTAAAAGCAATGTTGTAGTTTTTTTCTAATTTTACTAATTCTTGTATTCAGTGCATGTAGTGGTTTCTTTGCTTGTTAGCTGTAGCATCTAACTATGAATTCTTATGTAGTCTCCTCACAGGGAGTAGGTAGCTGTGCCTTCGTTCACATGTTGTGGCATTGATTTTATTCGGAATCAATTCTCAGTTAAGTTTTCATTGTCCCAACCATTTCATATCATTGATACTGTTTGGTTATTTTGTCGATAAAATGTGACGCTCTCTGGCAAAAGCAGACGCATGTTGCTCTTACCTTGGCAGGTTGAGACCAAATGTTTGTCAGTTTCAATATTGTCTGTCTATTATGAAATCTGAAATAATCTATTTCTTCCATTCTCTCCTGCTGTCATCTTAGTTCATTGAGGCTCAACTTTTGAGCAACATGTGACTGCTTTTGCCAGAGTGGGTCACATATTGTGGCATTGATCCTATTCAGTATCAGTTCTCAATTAAATTATCATTGACCCAACCATTTCACACATTGATACTGTTTGGTTAGTTTGTCGATAAAATAGTTGGGTGCATCGGCAGTTAATAGGGAGTTTGAGATCAGCAACTTATCACGGATCCTTATACGTATACGGATCGAAATGCACACAAAATTTGTCCTCGTTGTACAGAAATCTATCCGTATACGTATAAGGATCAGTGATAAGTCGCTGATCTCAAACTCCCTAATATTTTGACTATATGAGGCTACTTTTAGGCCCGTAGGCAACAACGCAGATTAACCCTAACTTCAGCCTAAAGCTGCTTTTCCACGAGACATTTGCGGACGCGGTTTCGGTGGCGGGAGTGGGTGCGGGTAAAACAGCTAAATGCAAATACGTTGGATCGAATTTTTCCACCCACGCCCGCCTCCTATTCCGCGTCCGCAATCGCCTCGTGGAAAAGCAGCTTAAGTCCAACAGGGACAATGGAAGTACACTAGAAGATGTGTGGGTTAAGCCCGTTGGTGCATATGGGCCTAAGTGGTTTTTCACATGTGTGAATTACTGGCAGACAAAAGTTGTTGACTCCTTCAGAACAAAGCAGAAAAAAATATTTAGGAGTGCAAGCAAGCGTCAACTCTGGGCACTATAGCTACTCATCAAATAATACTGGGCAATATTTACGATATGTAGAGGGAAACCAGAGCCCCCGCAGGGAACCTACGATGTCGAGGAGAGATTGCCCTCTCTATCACATAAAGCCGCTGGAATGACCGGGGATCGAACCCGTGACCTCATTGGTGGTGGGTGTGGATATTTCCACTTTGCCACCCCAGCACAGAGATTTTATGTCTCGACCACCAGAGAGATTCCCTGGATTTCCTTACTTCGTCTTTTAATTTTCGTGTATGTTCACTCCTGTTGCAGACATGCCAACCAGGAATATTTTGGGGTAAAAACAGGCCATAAAACCCAAAAGATATTCCCAAGCATGGGTCTGGGAGTGGCAATTTGGTTTTGAGAGAACCAGGGGCGGATCTAAAGGGGCGCACCTGGCGCCCACAAATCTGTAAAATTGACCGTGAAATTCTGAAATTTGGAGCAAATCATTGAAATTCACTGCAGACTTCAATGTTTCTAGTACAGTGCGCCCCCTCTTTTCCGAAATCCTGGATCCGCCCCTGAGAACTACCGCAGAATGGGGTATTGTGTGTTTTGGTTGGTGTGTTTGCTCAACTGCATGTCGGCCATTTTCAATTTGTTTCATGCATGTTTTCAAGTTTCAAGTTTTGCTGTGTAAGTGTTGTGGTGCCCTCTATTTGTGCTTCCAGATATTTCGCCACTTCCCAGCATGCGAAATCGTCCTGTTTAATTCGGGATAAATCGTTAATGGACCTGATGTACACTGATATAACCGGTCTGGGTCAAATTCGCAAAACGCTAGGAGTTAATCACTCCAAACACAGGTATGAGGTGTTGGCATGACGTGCACAAATATTTTGTGAAATGACTCAAGTAATTACAGCCTCACAATCGGACGCCGACCAAATCGCATGACGGGGTCGGCATCGAACGCAAGATGGCGTGTCGGTTGCCGGCGATGGTCATGTGTCAAAGTGTGAACTAGGCTTTAGACCAGAAGAGCATCTAGCGTACATGTATAATAAGTGCATGACATGCATGATACTTAGAACCAAGGTATTTTCTGCAAGTTATTGAAGTGAAGTACTCCCAATGCAATGTAAAATGCATTACCCTCCATACAACATCAGGGGATGCATGGTCAACTGGAGTATTACTATTATTCTTCACTAATGTGCACTTGGAAGTACCGGTACAAAATACGGCTATTGCCGGTACTTCAGTCGTTTACACTCTCCGACATCCGACAGGTTTGCTACAGTGACTCACATTTGGTGGTGGAGTCAGTTAGTTCTAGTTCATGAGCCAAAAACCCTTACATCTCTGACCTTTATACACCTTTTGGTGTATGTAGTGCATGGCTTTGTTCAGCAACAATAACGTTTGCATGGGTGTGGTTGCACGATCAAATACTCTATCTCTGAAATAAAACCTCTCTTCAATTTAACACCAGTTTAACACCAGCTTACGAGACCAGTTTAACACCAGCGATGTTGCATTCCTGCATGATGTGTAATCAGTATCAGAGCTTTAGTGAATAACTTTGAAAGTGATATACATTGTACTATATTTTTTGTGCTTTCTTAAGCTGCCAGTTCTGTCTTGCGTATTTGTGATCGAAAAAAAATACAGGTACTATCATCAGGACTTCATGTTTACTACTGTCATCATGAAATATCAATTCTCAACAGAGAAAAGTCCATTAATTTGTTTTGATTGGCTCGTGTCTCAATCCGTTTGACATCCTGCTGAACAAACATATCAAACATGTCGTAAAGCTGTCTGTCGATTTGACCAGATGATAAACCGCGTTCAACTCTTTGACAATTCCATTACAGAAGTCCAGTGTGATATTCTGGTTCAGCCTCATTTTCATTGTCAGCCTTTCTTTCAGTTGTGTTTTCCGCATCGTTGATTCATTCGGGACAGAACCTGGCTTCAACTTTGATCAGTATGCTAAAAAACACAAGTTGATATCCAGCTGGGGCAAACACAATTTGTGGCCCAAACAGTTCTATAATATGTTTCGTAAGTACCACCATGTAGCTGAGAGTGCCCTCTTTGTCACTTGAATGGAAATCGAACCGAGATCCTCGGCAATGACAGGGAGTACTTTTACTATGCCAATCTGACTGCTCAAAGAACTTGTCTGCTGTATTGGGGAAATCACACCATAATAGGAGCAGTCAGCCGCGCGTATTGCCAAAAGATGGCAGCAGAATATTTGCGGACCAATACACAGGAAAATCCACGTAATTGGTGGTCGATCAAGAATGAATGGGTCCGCCATATGCATTGAATTGGGCCGTAGTGACACCTATTGGTCAACTCACTGACAGCTCCTATTGGCTGCTCAGCTCTCTAGACATGCTAGAACTAATCTGTGACTTCCTGTTTCTATTTCAGCGCACACTCCTGACAACACGTTCCTCGGGTTCGTGGTCGAGCGGGTGGACAACGGAACAAACCTACAGAACATCAAGAAGAAAAACCAGGCGCTAGTTTACGGGAAAAATGAATATATGTGGACGGGGAAACAAGCGTATTTAGACATTATACACAAATATGTTGAGATTCACGGGACAGTCGCTCTGGATGGGAAGGAGAGTACGGTCGTTCCGTCATACGTAAAAAATCACAATATTTTATCAGGGAAGGATTTGATGATACTTTTAAAGGAATCGAAGGTAGGATTCAAAATGGGAGACTGCAAACTGATCCTGTGCTGTTTCCAGTGGTATCTGTCTGAGGCCTCTGTCTTGTTTGGAGATGTATGGCTAGGTTTCACTGGATTCAAAATGTTACAATTACCTTGCCTCATCCAGATTTCTTTCCAGCGTGGGAAAATAAGATGGCATTGTATTCAGTCTTTCAGTCCTAGTAGGTAAAATAGGAGACGGCAGAGTAGGTTTTGGCGAAATAGGAAGTAGGCAAAATGGTTTTAATGGAAATAGGAAGTAGGGCAAAATGAGAAGTAGGCAAGATGGGTGTTAGGCAAACTGGGAAGTAGGCCAAGTTGGAGTAGGTGGAATGGCTGTAGGCAAAATGGGTGTAGGTAAAATGGGTTTATCTGTAGATAAAATGGGTTTAGGCCAAATAAGAGTAGGAAAAAAATATTGAAATGATGAATAGGTGACGTGATTCAAAATGAACCTCGTTCGCTCCAATCTACGATAATTGGTCTCACAACCCTCACCGGGAAATGAACATGGATCGCCTGCGTGCAAGGCAGGCATTTTTCCATCGAACTAAAAGCTGGGACGTTAGGCTCAAGGGCCTTAGGCTCGAGGGCCAAACACCTCCTAAGCTGTTGTCAGAGTGCACGTTTTGCAACCCTTGGAAAATAATCCCACTGATTCCCTTTCTTTTATTGCAGCTATTTATAGGTCTTGGATTCCCTTACGAGGGACCCGCTGCTCTTGAAGCAATCGCTAATGGTGCTATATTTCTAAATCCAAAGTTTGACCCACCACACAGTAGTTCAAATACAGCATTTTTTAAAGGGAAGCCAACGCATCGCCAGGTTAGTACAGAGCAATTTGATAAAAAATATTCAGGCCCCGTATTCATAAAACTACTTAAGTCTAAGTATGACACTTATCCTTTGTTCAACACAAAAGATACATGTAAGTATCATACTTAGACTTAAGTAGCTTTATGAATACGGGGCCAGGGCCGTAGATAGCGTAGAGACAGATGTCGTTGAAAAAAATGTTTTTCATGTAGATTTTGGCCGAAAAAAGTCACAAAATCATGACAGAAACACGTGTTTTGCCCCTTGGGATAAAAAGCTAGCTACAGACCCTGATTCACCAGTAAAAATACAAAACAGCCCTGGCAGTCTTTCGAAGGTCCCAAACCTCTGATGCGGGATCTTGTACTCTGCCGGGTGCCCGCACTGAGAGCCATCAGTGTGATTTCAGTCTGCATCATAGTGTTTCATTGTTTCAATTTCAACTAGGCCAGCTTGACACACTGTTATGTCATACATAACGCTCCTATCACAGCTCCTGACCACACCCACTAAACATTTAATTGACAGGTTGATCTCATTTCAGTTAACCAGTCAGCACCCATATGCTGAAAATTTTATAGGGGAGCCTTATACATTTACTGTAAATATAAGTGACTTGACTCAGATTGAAGCGGCAGTACAGAAAGCCCTCAAGAAGGTGGAGGTGAGTATTTAGATGGTTTGAGATCTTAGTTAGTGTTTTCAGTCCTACCCTTGGAGCACGCACTCTAGTCAGAGATGACAAGCTGTTAATCCATTTTAGCTGCTAGTTTGACTAGACCACTTAGAAAGCAGCAGGTCCTGGGTTCGAATCACATCACAGGCTATCCGCAGCCACTCTTGGTAGCCGAGTGGTTATCACGTACACTCGCCAAGCGACAGGCCCCGGGTTCGAATCCAGCCCAGGCAATATGGGATTTCATTCCCGGCTCTATGTCCGTCGATGGGACAGTAAGCTGTGGTGCCTTGTACCTTGTGCCTTTGCAAGGGCAAGTGAGGAACATCAGTAGCTCTCGAGATGGCCTCTTCCGTACTGACCAGGGCCAATAATGGTATGGCTTCGACCCTGATGGAAAAATCTAATACAACTATACAGAAGTCTTTATCTTTTCAGGAAATCCAGCCATATCTTCCGTACGAGTTCACAGAGGAGGGCACGTTACAGCGAATCAGTGCCCTTGTTCAGCATCAAGATTTCTGTGATCCTGCAGCCCTAAGATGGCCACCACCGTCGGCGATCAGTTACTACCTTGGGGCGGTGAGCATGTCGTGTAATCAAGTGTGTAAGGAGAAAGGTAGGTTTCAAAATCTGAGCACAAATGTGGCAGGGTCCTAGTTACAATAGAGGGCAGCACACCGAAACCAAGTCCTGTGCAATGGGCGCCTTTTGTGTGGGAAATTGATCAGGACCGGGATGTCAGTTTCGTTTCAATAGTTTTAACCACTAGAGACACCTATTGAGGCAGTGGGGGCGAGGGTCCCCATTGCGGAATTCTCACCACAGGGTTATATTGTTAATGGTAGGGTCATTCTTTCGATTAGGATTAGGGTTAAGGTTCTCCCTTTTAAGGTGCTCTTGTTAGTATTGTAAACATTACGGTGTGCCACCTATTCAACTTCTGGTACTAACAAATTGGATAACATCGAATTAAACCTCGCCTTTCACAACTTTTTGTTTGTTTTTGAGCATAAAATCATATAAATATATTTCAGTTACAAGAATATTTATCAAGATAGATATAAAAATAGATAACATTAATGTTTTGGTATAAACGGTGCTGCCACCTGTCCGAGGAAAAATAACTATTATAATCAACCATGTAAATAAACCAACCGTAATGTTTACAATTTGAACTAGAGCACCTTTAAGACAAATGTCTTTGGAGTTTATGAACTCATAGATTATGTATTATCTTTTTCAGATCTCATTTGTGAACCCACATATCTGCGGGACGTAAACAATCAAAAAGAATTCGAGCTCCGAGGATTAAAATGTGGCTCCATGACCAACTCCGCCGACCTTCCGTATCCTGCCATCAATGTCAAGACAAAAGCATGTACATTCCAATCCCAGGACCTGCTCTATAGCTGCGTCGGGTCACATCCTGATTTGATGCGTGTGTGTGCGTGTCGGGACTACGTAAAAGGCCAAACGGCTCTTTGTAAAGATTGTTTATGATCTTAGTAATGACTAAGGTTCAGTCAGTAGGCGTATAACATCACTGGTGCTTGTCATACAGTGGACCGTTTTTACTTCATGCCAGTCTGCATTTGTTCTTCCAGTGGTAGAGCCTTGCACCCCTCTACAGGTGTCCAGAGTAGTCAAATTTTAACTACCTACTCCGGTATCCAAGTGGCAGGCAGCCTGCCACTGTTGGGCACTCGTACTGCGGGGTGTTTGGACTTTGCCCTCTGAAAAGTGACCTGCTGATTGAGCTGCGCTTGGAGTTCCACAGAAAGGTTTGTACTAAATGTAGGTCACTATGAGGTGCTAAAGTCCGAAAGCGAAAAGTCCACACTACCGAATCAAGAGTGTCACCCTCTTTTTACTCACAAAACCTCAAGTGTCTCGGGTGCGACTTAACGGTTTTATTCTTCCATCATATTTGACGTTATTTAAGAGTGCCACATGTGAAGTTTGTATACATCGTCAGTATTCATAAGAATTGTGTTGAAACCAGTGGCATGAGTGCTTAGGGCGATCATTTTTTTATACCTTGGTCCTCGGGCCAGCCGCTCGGAAAACGTCAAGAAAAAAAATAAAAATAAAAATTTATTTTCAGCCTGTCCTCGGGCCCTCCGCTCTGCAAAATACACCAAATAGAATAAAAATAAAATTTTATTTTTATATTTTTTCCGCCCGCCGCCTTGAAAATTGACCCACGGGTTTTTATTTTTTTCCTACCGCCGCTCTCATGTGACCCCAATTTCTGAAATAAATTTCATGATGCCTGTGTTCAAATTCTTTAAACACACTGTGTGAAATCGGCCCTAAATGTTCTTCAGTGATGTCTTTTTAAAGCTGATACATGTATCAGGATAATTCTGTCTGTTTAAGTTGTAATTCATAATGGCAAGGTTGACCATTTTTATTTTTTTCCAAAATAAAAATTTATTTTCAATAAAAATATTTAATTTTTTTCTATCCTCCTCTCCAAAAGTAAAGTCATAAACAGTGCGAGGACTTGAAAAATATTGAAAAATAAAATTTTATTTTTATTTTTTTCCCGCCCTCCTCTCTGTCAGGTCTGTCCAAAAAGCCCGAGGACCAAGGTATAAAAAAATGATCGCCTAGTGGAGTTCTGTGATGGGCATCAGTCAATTTCAATCAAAATGGCTACCTATGTGTACCTACACTCTATGGGCCGTATGCTAGAACGTTCCTTAACATTAAGGTCCACCTTAAATCTATTGTTCTCGATGGTTTTACAATAGACTTAAGGTGGACCTTAACGTTAAGGAACGTTCTAGAATACGGGCCTATCTGTTTTTAGAGCTAGATATATATGTACCAATGTGCTATGTACATTACTTGTGTGTGACCGAATCCATGTTGGGTCATATTCAGACAAATATTATTGTGGCTTGTATTAAAGGGGCCATAAAGGCAGCCTCTTCATTGGTGTTTTTATGTGCTTATCACACTGATCCGTTAGCATGAGAATCTAACTCTGACGTGTATAGAGGCTATGCACTGACATCATCAAATGACGTCATCAATGGGCCATGCTGCCACGCTGGATGGAAACTGGACGCAGCAGACCGTCACATGCGCTGCGTCAGAATGTCAGAACGTTCCATCCAACATGGCGTCACATCGCAGCACGCGGGCTGATGACGTCATGTGCATAGCCTCTATAGCAAGTAAAATACACTAAACATCAACATTTGAGCCAAAATCTGTAGGTTGTCAGTTGCTAGTGCCACCTGTGATGAAGTGACTGCACTGAGTTTCAGACCACTAGTGATTCATGTATGAGCCTAATATTAGTTCGCTGTCTGTAGCGTCCCTAAGTATAGAAGGTTGGATCAGGCCTCAAAGACACAGAACCTAGTGTGGGTTAAAATGGTTTTCTATGCTCTGAGATTGAAAAAAATCAGGCATAATTGCCAATTTCAACATGAGATTATTTGGAGATTATGGTATGAGGACAATAGGGCCTCAAATGTTCTTATTCTGATCAGGTCAAGCTGCAAATAATGTTCGAGATAAGAATGTATTTTATCCAAGATATTTATGTAATAGACTTTAATTTACTCTAGGATTAAGACTTATTTTATCGTATAGAAGATTTTATCATTCTACAGCCGGTCTGTCATGGATCACAAACTCCCTTGTTGTTTCTAGAACCAGTTCAAATGGGGCAGCAAAAGTGACCTACCTACCAGGGGCCTGTTTCATAAAGTGACTTTAAGCTAATGGTACCTTTAATCAGATGGAAAAGGGTTGAAGTTAATGTTACCATTAGCTTAAAGTCACTTTATGAAACAGGCTCCAGGAACAGAGAGAATGAACGTGCTCATTCTTAGGCTGCGTATCCATAGACTTTTCAGGGGTGGATCCAGAATTTGGGGAAAGAAGGGGCGATTTTACAAATTTGTTGGCCAAAAGGGAGGTGTGTGCTTTTGACACCCCCTCTGGATCCACGCCTGTTTTTGGAGGTCACAACGGCACAGGTTCACAAGGGAACAGTCTATGGTTAGGCAGTTTAATGGACAGGAAATCAGTCATAAAGAAGACTGTGTAGGCTGTGGTGTCCTTCATTGCTTGAAGGGGTGGGCGAGGCAAAAATGTCATTATCTAATGGGTGGTGTCCACTAGAGCGCCGACAACATTAGGAAGGGTTGTGGAAGCAAATTATGTCATTTCGGCATTCTTTCCGTGTCAATGACTATTGCACATTTTGCCCTCTCCCGAAAGTGCAGAAACGCCGGGAAATGTTTAGGAATGATAAAGACAGTGAATGGAATCTTTCAAGAATATGCGGAGAGGTTGCTGAATGAATGCGGGTTTACTAAACTTGCATTCCGCGTCTTGTCCGCGCCCTAATGGACGCCAGGTTTTACTTCATTGATCAATACCACTTCCTTCTGTGTTGTATTCTTGATACAAATTGTGTTTTCGTATTTAGGGCTCGTAACCTTCAAAGGAGTTGTTGCCATGTGCACCATTTTGTCTAATCAACCATACGTGTGAGGAGTTATTGATGACATGCAAAGAAACCTCAAGGTTTGCCAAGCAGTTTTAATGATTTTTGCATGATCTTTAACCACTTAAGCCACATAATTCATAGAAGTTTCTTATATCTTTTCCACAAGTCTTAAAAGGTCAATTTGGAAGTTCCATTTTCAAGGCCTTAAAAAGTCTTAAATTTGAAAATTTTTGTAAGAAGGTCTTAAAAAGGTCTTAATTTTGACTTCAAAACAATTTTGGAAACATTTATCAGTGTTTTTTCGACCGATGCTTGTGTAGGCCTAGGTTTTATTTGGGCCAGCCTACATTCAAGTGAATACCTGTACCAAATTAACAGACAATCGAAAAATATGAAAATAAGTCTTCCCCTTCACTGCCTGACATCCCCACGGATCTGTTTTGGTGCTTCATTTAGAAGAAAATAGGTCTCAAATTTTGCTGATACTTCGTCCTAAAAAGTCTTTTAAAAGTATTAAATTTGGTGCTCCGCAGGCTGTAGACACCCTGGCCCATATTTTCAAAGCTGTTTTAACGCTAAAATGCATTTTAGTCCAGCATGCATATAAGCATGCAAGTGCTGGACTAAAATGCATTTTAGCGTTAAAACAGCTTTGAAAATATGGGCCCCTGTGTCTAGGCAGTAATTTATTCATTCAGTAATGTGCAGTAATGCACAGTGTTATGAAGATGTTTGGTCAGCATACCGGTACATGTATTTGTGACGGGATCCTTAGAGACGAGAGTACAGTATTTACCGGTTCATCATGCAGACTGGGGGACCCGCTCCAGCAAAAGCAGGCGCTTGTCGCAACCGAGGAAAGGGTTAACGGCCTTACAACACAATAGCTGAAATGTACGTCTCTGCAGGTTTACAATAGTAGTGGACAGCAGTGATTATAGTTGAGTAAACTGATGACCAATGATGGTCCTTTGTGACAAGCGCCTGCTTACTTTTGCTAGAGCGGGTCACATATTTGCATATACGTCATACAGGCTTAAGTGGTTAAAATAATCTTCTCAGTTGGTGATTTCATTAATAATTTACACCATAAATCAATCTCGTATTGATTTCTATTAACATTTATTTGATTTTTGTTGAATAATTTAGTTTTATTTATTTCTTGTTTAGACAATGATCGTTTATGTTGTAATCTTGCCATTTACTGGTACGGTACTTGAAAAGTTGGAATGTAATGCCAGACAGAGCAGCTACACTGAAATTCTTTCAATAATTTGTTTATCCGGTTGCCCTAGGAACGGGAGTTACTCTACATGGGGCGAGGTTGATAAGCAGTAGTTTAACTACATTGTCAATAGAGGTCTGCTTGAATGTGGGTATGTTTAGTGCAGGAAAGGGAAGGAACACAGTGCCCCTTTAACACAGTGATTTGAGGCACTCTGTTCACTAGAGAAGACGTTATGTAGGCCTTGTTGTGATTGGCCAGGGCTGATCATGTGACGAATACAGACGTCATCTCGGCTAGGTTCATGTCCTTGTTGACACTTGGGTCTATAACTTGACTGGTTCCCTGCCCTTTAACAATTTCTGCATGCGGGAAGGAAAGGGAACTAGCCAGGTGAGAGATCCACAAGTCCGAGCTCCGTGAAGGTCGTTGACTGGTTCTTGCCTTTGCTGCCTACACTCCTGTGGTACTCCCCTTCAGACCTTGTTTCAGAAAAGCAGTCAGTGGTGCAGGAGCAAACTCGTCCCCAGTGGGTTTACGTTCCTACAACACCACTGGAAAGGGCTGACGACTTCAGGAATACTGCGCATGCGCGATATGCTAATTTTGAGGCGAATCACACCGAAGCTGGCACCCGCGGTTTGATGTTCCCAACTACCGGTAAACTATTCGTTTGAAATTGCTCTAATACTCAAACAACTTCGTGGTTTGGGTGTATTATATGGCTCTTTAGGCATATATGCTACTTTTCAGTCATCGAAGAGCGAAATATTGTGTGAAACAAACATTTTGGCACGCTGCCAGCGGTTGACCAGAAATTTTGGTCAGGTCGCAGCCCTTGCCAGAGATATCCTCGGATGAGGTAGATCTGGGTACGAGATTGGTGCAGGAGTTGGGTGCTTGCACATTGCCTTGGTTGTGTTACGCCCCTTTCTGGGAATGCTGGACCCAGCCCAGGACGTGGATGGCCTTGTTTTGACTCAGTTTAGAAATGTTAGTGAGGACATTCTGTAAGAAGTGGGAATAAACCATAGTCATTTTATATTTGTACATATCTCTTTTGTTGGAGTTTTATGCATGTCATTATCTAACTGCATGTGCAGCTTCCAAGATGGCAGGGGCACTATCCTGTCCTGGAGCCGCTCCACTAT
>NMRB01000950.1:42732-62538 GCA_002633025.1 Notospermus geniculatus | reverse complement strand
TTTGCAAGGCAAAGTCGATCGAAGTGAAACACGACTGATTCCTTTCACAAACATGACAAATGCAGGATTTTGTAACTCCGGGTTGATGTCAGTTTTAATTTATTTTGGATTATTGAGTAATCACCGACCAGCACTTCTGCTTTCTCCGGGGTAGGCCTAGTTCGCCATGTTGGACGTCCATCTTGTTCAACCTCGCCCATGCTCGGGTTCAACCTCGCCCATGCAAAAAACAAAATGCCGGAAACTGTTTTGATGGTATACGAAGAAGTAGTCCTTGTCCCATGTATATATACGCGCGTTGCCATTAGGCGCTTCGCGCGCCGGCCTTCGGCCGTCGCGCTGCGCGCTATTAGCTACCATCCACTGGGCAGTTTTAGATTGCAAATGCAACAAGCTTGTTGTTGATGTTTGACAGCAGCAGAGCAGTGTCCAGTGAGCAGGGAGTGGCAGTGTCAGTGAGTGCCACTCCACTGCCAGTGTAGGCCTAGTACAAAATGAGTAGGCAGTAGGGAAAGCCGCATGGTAGGGGCTTAGCCTAAGCCCCTACCATGCGGCTTTCCCTACCGGTACTGCCTTAGCCTTAGGATCATAGGCCAAACACATGAACACTCAGACACAGCTGCATTGCGTTGCATATCCGCTCCCCACGCCTACGCCGGGGCATGGTACGGTAGCACTAGCAGGCCTACTCTCACACAACTCTGACCTGTCTCCCCCCCCCCCTGATTTTCATCATCATCATCATCAAACAGGCGTCATGATAACGTATACAAATCGATTTTATTTTGCTTTTCAGCTTGATGCGGATGAATTTGATCTCCCCACAGTAGAAGCAACACCAACATTAGAAAGCATTCTAAATGAGGTAGGGGCTGCCGTGGTAAACAGGTCCTCAATCGTTGCAAGATCAGAGTAGACCAGGGCTCCCGCGGATCCTTAAAAAGCATTAAAAGTCAGGAATTTTTGTTTTTCAGAATTAAGGCCTTAAAACGCCTTAAATATAGGATTTTTTTCCCTCAGTGGCCTTCAAAAGGCCTTAAATTTGATGTTCTTCAGTTTTGCATTTTCATTAAACCGTTTCCCTTTCCTAATGACGTTTTTATTCATATCAGTTGAAAACTGCCCGGTTGTGAAATTCGGGAGCCCGCCCTCAGCGCTAACCTTTATGTGTTCTTTACAACATTCAATATTTACCGAAAGTTGCACAACCTACATGAAAACTCCTGACAACTTGGCCTTAAATTTTTCCTGGGCTGGCCTTAAAAAGCCTTAAAAAGGCCTTAATTTTGCTCACCAAAAAGCTGCAGGAACCATGTAGACAACACAAGAAGTGGTTTTGCAGGTTCATACCACTTGCACCATTCTCTTTCATGCTTTGTAATGGTACTTTTGTGGTGCCTTTATGGCCGGCTCATACTGAACTAAAACAGTGCCATGGGGCTAAAGAAAACCGCATGGTCCGTCTGCCTGTCTGTCTCAATATTCCTTGTCTTTCCAGCCTGATGATGACTCTGTATTTGGTGATGATGACCTGGTGCTGCCACCTATGTTCCCGGGGGATGTTGATCAGGCAGACACATCCTCGATGTCCAGCCAGGAAGGAATTCTTGACACGCCAAAATCAAGAGGCCACAAAAAGTAAAGCTTTTTTCTCATACCCAACAACCTCTCTGATAATGTCCGATAATTTTGATTAAGATCATAAAATGTTACCGAAGAAGGCTGGATAAGGTATTGACAGTCACGGATCCAGAGGGGGGCGCCCGGGTGCTCGCCTGCCCTTTTGGACGACAAATCTGTGAAATCGACCGTGAGATTCTGGTATTTTGAGGAAACCATTGAAATTCACCGCAGATTTCAATGTTTCCAGCACAGAGTGCCCCCTCTTTTCCAAAATCCTGGATCCTGCCCCTATTGTGTCTCAGTTTGAATCATGGCAAGAATGTTGTGTAACTGAGTAACTTGCACCTTTTCATTCTACTTGGCTTCCTGTGCTATTTTACTTCCCTGTCTTATTTCAGACCAAGGCATAGCGTACGCTATCAAGAACACGGCTCCATCATGCGGCATGTTGTCTTGAAGGGGATCTCAGCCCAGCTGATGTCGGCAGCAGTAAGTTCGTTGTTTTAAGCCTGCGTCCTTTTCCATAGAATGTAAATGTAGTAAGCGATGGCTAATGATATTGATATTAGATCACCAGTTAAAATTTCAATTTTACTATCTCTGTACATCAGTCAACCTTTGTTCTGTTACAGGATCGTGTAGATGCCGGTATGCCCACTGCAATGGTAAGGTGCTTCAGCAAGTCAAACATTATTTGCATGAAAATGGGGTTGTAGCCATTTTGTTTCTATCATCGGGGTGGCGCTGCGACCGTATCCATTTTCCCACTGTGATGTTGTATGGAACATCAACGTCACACTGCCGTGACGTTGTGGCTTCATGCTCGCACCTCGGATTGCCACGGAGATGACGTCCTGAAGACAATAAAAAGGCCTGATACGGTCGCAGCGACATCTTTCCGTGGAGAAGTGGCGATGTCCTCATTGCCAGTCAAAAAGTGTGTTCAGGAAATGTTGAAATGTGGGGGTGAAGAATCAGTGCTTCATGTAAGGCGGGCGCAATCACGCTCGCGCCCCTGCGTGCCTGCAAAATTGCACCGAGGAGCTTGATTGACCATGCTCTTTGGCCGTCCTTGAAGTAACTGACCATCATATTTCACGAGTGTGAACAGCTCTCCTCGGGCCTTTGAGGAGCTCAACTGATTGAGCTCCTGCAGATTTCAAACATGAAGCACTGAAGAATTCATACCTAAGTAGCTAATAAGGTAATTTCTTTACAGGCTGTCTCCAACTTAATAGCTATTGGGACGTCACATGGATTGGTCTTGGTGTTTGGTGAGTATTGTCTTTTATCAAAAGACATTGATCAAGTCATACTTTGCATTTCTGTAGATTGTTAAAGGCATGGTTCCACAAGTCATCATTTTCTTCAGGGTTCTGCCCAGGACTGAACGAGTGCCAGTCGGAGTGCGGGGTTTGAAATCTAGAATAGACTTGCTGAAATGCGATTTCCTGGCACCTGAGATTCGCAATAATGAGCTTCTTTATCAATAAAAATATCCTTATTTGGTGTCAAAATGACCCCGATCCACGCTATTGCAAAGGCAGCCTGCCCGTTGTCGTTAGTCAGAACTGTGTCAGGAAGCCCCGCTCCGCTGGGAAGCACATTTGGTGAATGGGAACAGAAAGGAAATTCGGAAGTGTGCATGGCGGGCATCTCTCGTGGCACACTTCGTTAGTTATGATGGTCGGAAAACACTCTTTAGGCCAAGTGCCGGTCGGCATTTCTGCGTCCAGGACGGGGCCGTCTGGCACCGACCAGCAGGGCAAAACCCTGTTTCTTGTCAGTGAGAACGGTTTTCTAGTTACCAGGGTAAATAATTTGTTAATCTTCTTCAGATCCCAAGCAAGTCCTGAAATGGTGTCTAGGAAGCACGGCAGTGGGAGCCCAGTATGGTTCTGTCTCAGCTTTAAGCTTCAATAAAGACTGTACCAGATTGTTATGTGGGTTTGCTAAGGGACAGATCACCATGTGGGACCTGACCAATGGCAAGTTGATTCGGACAATCAGTGATGCACACCCACCAGGGACTGCTGTCCTGCATGTCAAGGTAGGAATGAATGAACTGTGGTGTTGTTGTGATTATAACTCACTTGCCACCAAGTTTGAACAGATGGTTTCTTCTGCTGAAGTTTTATAAAACACTTGGAGACGTATTGGAAAAAAATTGAAGAAACATTCTTCGGATGGTTCACAGGAACAACATTTCTTCAAATATTTTTCAATCAGTATCATAGGATGTGAGAAAACTTTGACAGAAGATGCCGTCTGCTGGACTCTGTGGCAGATGAGTTAATGAATCATACATGAGTAACCTGAGTTTCTGTTGCTGTCTATCTGTTGAATCTATGCCCTTCAGATTTTGCTGATTTCAGACGATGCAGATTTTACACTGTTGGTGTCTATCTGTTGAATCCTCGGACCTTAGATTTCAGATTACTGTAAAGCAGGAAAATTTCGCGTGCAGGAAATTTTCGAGAGTGTATGAGTCGCGAAAATTTCCTGTCGCGAATATAAATACACGCAAGTGATAAATACGGTCCGTGAAAAAACCCGAAAAAATGGCAGAGACTCGCGAAAATATCTTGCCGTGAATATGTCTATAATTCTCAATTCGCGAACATTTCCAGCCGCGAAATTATCTTGCTTTACAGTACAACAATGATTCTTAAGCGGACGATCTTTCTTTTTACAGTTCACGGATGATTTGACTGTTGCCGTATGTAACGATAGCGGGGGCTCAGTATTTGAGCTTGAGATGAAGCGACTTATTGGTGTGAGGACGTGTGAATCACGTTGTCTCTTCTCTGGAAGGTAAGACTGAATGTTACTCTATACATGTATATTTAGTTTAGTGGCCTATGTTGAACAAAAACTGCTCAGATATTACTACTGTCTGTCCATCCATCTGTCCGTCAATCCACCAACATAAACACTCTAACTTTAGAAAAATGACCAGGTCTGATTCATAGTTTGGCCACTACGGGGCTCTTGGTAATCTTCCCAAAAGAGATGACATTGCTATCATTTCAGCCGAGGTGAAGTGTGCGCCATCGAGCCTCTCCATATGAACGTGACCATTAAAGATCATCCCATGAAAGACGTTCTTGTCCTCGCCATGGGCACACTGTCCAAGGTCCTGGTCGTCACTATAAGACCCAAACTCAAGGTCATATTTAGTCATGCTCTCAAGGTAAGACTTTCTAGATGGTGGGGTCCTGATAATGGTTGTATTGGAGTGGAACTTGTGTCTTCAGGACAAAAGCAATTTTAAGTGTTGACGTTGCGTCATGAAAAAATGAGCTGTACCGTACATTTTTCTACAGGAATAATGAGATCAAGACGTTATCGCCATCCTAAGTCTTCATTAGCTCACCTCTGTGAGGTGAGCTTCTCCCATGGTGTNATACTGATCAGATCATAAAAATACTTCTTCCGACTTGGTGTGTTCAGCTTTACATGTATCTTATCTGTACTGATCCTTCAACATTCACCATGAGAGTCACAGTTTCACACTTAACCATGGGGACTTATCACAGAGGTGAGCACAATGGCCCTGGCCATTTCATTTTAAGGAAAAAAGCACCGAAAAATGGAGAAATTTTCATCTGCTACAAGATGATGTAAATTTTGATGCCAGGCAACCGAAACCAAAGGGTTTTTTTAACGTTAGAAATAAGTGGAAATTACGTTAGAAAAAAGTATGTTCTGTTGCACCACTCACAGTGCCATGTCGTGACGTTAGTTCCTCCAGTTTCCCAGTGGACGGTGGTGTCACCTATTGGTCAACTGACTGACTGCTCCTATTGTAGTTTACAAGGAATTGGTACTACAACATTGTACGGACTTCATCTTTAGCTGTCCTTGTTAAGGGTTCAACTATACTTATTCATTTTAGGGTCATCCAGCCACGCTGCCCCTTCTTGCTTGGCAGTTTGTCATAATTCAGATATCAGCCAAGGATCGTGTGATTGACCCCGTTCTGGCCTTTGCCAGGGATCAAACTATCCATTACTACCAAGTGAGTAGCGCAAATTGCAGTCGTCAAATTCGTACATCCAGCATGTGACCCGCTCCAGCAAAAGTAGGTGCTTGTCGCAACCGAGGAAAATGGTAATGGCCTTACACACAATTGCTGAAATGTACGTCTCTGCAGGTTGACAATAGCAGTGGACAGCAGTGATAATAGTTTAGTAAACTGATGACCAATGATGATCACTTGTGACAAGCACCTGCTTTTACTATAGAGGGTCACATATCTCCAGAGAATGGTCTTAATTTTTTAAAACATTACATATGCCACAAACAATTTTCAAATGTTCACTGAACTGTAGCTGTTTTATTAGATGAGGTCACAGGACGCTGATATGGAATATGCTGGAAGATAACTTTATTTTTTCAGTCTATTTGTAATGGTCCAGACGACATTCGCTTCTGTTCCCTCCAAAAGATGGAGACACCATACACACTCCTGGCCATTCAGTGGATTAACCCTCGCACGTTAGTCACGCTCGATACGTCTGAAAGAATTCATATCGTTGACGTCAAATCAGAAGAAGAGCTTGAGGTAATTAGCATAATCATATTCCTGACTTCCTCATTGGTTCATCAGTATCATCATCGTTTCATTGGTTGTTGAGAGATGGCGACAATTTTGAAGGATATGCAGCAGTTACTAGTCGTTTCCGTTGCATTTACAGGTGATTGATATAGCAGATGTCCAACTTAGTTATGGAACGAGTCATTTCAAATCTTTAGCCACGGGTGGAAACGTGAGCAAGGCTTTGGTAAGTTTTCTTCAGCTTCTTTTGCATCCTGTCCTCTCTCAACTTGTCCCTGGCCCAGGTCAACCTAGATTCCTATTGTATTTTGCATTAATTTTTTTCCATCAGGGCTGAAGCCATAGCCTGGCCCTGGTAAGTATCGGAGAGACCATCTCAAGCTACTCATGTTCCTCACTTGGAAGGGGTCTTTTACTTGCCCTTGCAAAGGCACAAGGTACAGGGCACCAGGGCTTACTGCCCCATGTGCAAACTGAAGAACCAGGGATGATTAATCCTATATGGCCCGGGATTCGAACCCAGGACCTGCCACTTGCTAAGTGGACAAGAAGATAACCACTAGGCCACCAAGGCTCATCATTCTTATCATTGGTGCTATGGAATGTTCTCTGCTTCTGTTTTACGATTCTCATATTTCTATCTTCAGGCGTTCGCTGGAGAACACGCCTGCTACCAGTCAATCATTTGCCACAACAGTCAGCTGCTACTGATGGGTACAAAGTCTGTTCATGTCTTGACAATGAGAAACTGGGAAGAGGTAAAAAACATTTGGTAATTCTTCATCTTTTGTAGTGAAACATGTGAAAAAGAGTGCTAGTAATTTGGCACTAAAACTGTTTATCAATATTACAAAATTTATGATGTCGATTGGACATCATGGCCGATGTTAAACTGTCACATCCATTAACTCATCTGCCCCAGAGTCCAGCAGACGACATCTTCTGTCAAAGTTTTCTCACATCCTATGGTAGTGATTGAAAAATATTTGAAGAAAGGTTGTACCTGTGAACCGTCTGAAGAATGTTTCTTCAAATTTTTTCCAATTCATTTCCGAGATTTTTAGAAAACTTCCCAGAATATACCGTCTGCTCAAACATGGGGCAGATGAATTGGAAGTATTCAGCAACATTCCTCATATTGAAGTGCTCAATTTAAAATGTGATTTTATTGTAGAGAATCGAAATCCTGATCAAACAGAACAACTACAAAGAGGCCCTGACCATGGCTCAGTCGTTCTATGAAGGGAAGGCCAAGGCAGTGATCGGACTTCTGGGGGGTCAGCAAAGACGGAAAAGTTCTGTCGCTTCCAAAATGCTCGATCTTCTTGAACGATATGTCGATGTCTCGATGACGAAAGACCTCCCAGATCGAGGCAAGATGGAGGAATTGGAGGAATATTATCAGAACGTTGTGCCGATTTGTGTCGACTACTGCCTGACTCTTGGGAGGACGTAAGTTCAAAACTAAACTGAACAATAATAGCCGTGTCCTACTCCAGCAAATTCAGTAAAAATAGACATCTTTGAGTAATCTTTGCCTGTTTGAACAAGTAGGTCGACTTGCTGTATCCTTGAAAAAATGTATTTTGTATTTGAACCGATGATTTTTCTGTCCGGGCTGAAACCATAGCATTATTGGCCCTGGTAAGTATGGAAGAGGCCATCTCAAGCTACTCATGTTCTTCACTTGGATGGGGTCTTTTACTTGCCCTTGGACAGACACAAGGTACAAGGCACCACGGCTTACTGTCCCATGTGACGGCGTGAAGAGCTAAGGATGAGTAATCCCATATTGCCCGGGCTAGATTCGAACCCAGGACCTAGTGCTTGCTAAGCAGACTGTCTCCGGGGTAGATGAATTCACTGTTCCTGACCTTTTCTCGTTTCCATTCCAGTGACGTCCTGTTCGGTGTAATCTATGAACGTTTTAGCATGGATCAGATCGCTAAATCAACGTTCCTTGAATGTCTTGAGCCGTACATCATCAGTGATCGCCTGACGTCCGTGACACCTTCCGTCATGAAAGATTTTATTGATAATTATGAGGCGAAAGGGATGTTGCAAAACGTGGAAGCATGTATTGTGCATCTTGATGTTTCAAGTCTGGATATTCATCAGGTAACGGTTTCTAATAATCGGTTGAGTTAAACTCATCTGCTCCCAGGTCTGAGCACACTGTATCTTCTGTTGACGTTTTCCAAAAGCCTCTGAAATGAATTGAAGAAACATTCCTCAGATGATTGACAAGAACAACTTTTCATCAAATATTTTCCAATCAATAGACGTTTTTCGAATTTGCAGATCTGCACACTTCCGCTGAAATCTCAACCATAACCTCGATCTGAAACTTGGTGATGTGACACAATCCATGATTCAGCTATGGTCGACTCTGATGCAACATCTTCAAAGTCACTGTCATGGGGTTGTCTGCGACACATCATTTAGTTTCAGATCGAGGTTATGGTTGAGATTTCGGCGGAAGTGCGAAAACTTTGACAGAAGATGTCGTCTGCTGAACTCTGGGGGGCAGATGAGTGGAGGTTGCATTTTACTGAAACATTGCATTTGTGAACTAATGATTTATGCCATGATATCATTTGCAGGTAGTTGTTCTGTGCTGGGGTCATGGACTCTATGATGCCATCATCTACGTTTACAACAAAGGCATGCAAGATTACACCACACCACTGGAAGAATTATTGAGAATTTTGAGGGTTGCACTCAGCATTGGAAAACAACTTAGTGGTGAGTCATCATAGGAGGAGTCTAGTGGTTATCACATCCACTAATCAAGGTGGCAGGTCCCAGGTTCAAATCCAGGCCACATGGGATTAATCATCCCTGGCTCTTCATGTCCATCACATGGGACTGTAGGCCGTGGTGCCTTGTACCTTGTGCCTTTGCAAGGGCAAGGGGCTAGAGAGTTAACCCGTTAACTGGGTTAGGATGTCATATTACGCCATCACAAAATCCGGGGAACCCCCGAAAACACCCGAGGATCTCAGCTTGTGTAGGATGTAATAATACACCCTGCAAGGAAATGGCGCTTCACATTGCGTAGGAGGTTATATCAATCAGGTCCTGAATCTTATGTGTCAAAAACATTTTTGGGGCAATTTTTTTTTCTAAGAAAATTTTTTTCTCCAAAATTGATTACACAGTTAACGGGTTAATGTTCCTCATTATTTCACAGATGACCAGATTCGATTGGGCAACAAACTCCTTGTCTACATCAGTTGTTGTCTGGCTGGACGGGCCTACCCCCTCGGAGACATTCCCCCCAATATTGTTGACAAGGTCAAGGCAGACGTGTTTCGTTGTGTGACGTGTTTACATACGAAGGAACCCAATGCAGATGAGCCTGTCTACCCTCATCTGAGGACGCTGCTACAGTTTGACACAAGAGAGTTCCTGAATGTTCTGGCTTTGGTAAGGAAGCACATACGTGTAGGCCTACATTTTGGAAGATAGTCATGAGCAAGAGGATTTCATGATGCCTGAAGAAAATGCTGACAAACAAAGAGCCATCCAGTCCAGAAAGTGGCGGATGGGGAGAGCTGTCAGTTCCTGGCTGTAGGCCCGAATATCCTTACTTTCTCTGAGATGAAACAGGCAGTCTCCTCGCGCAATGTTGGTTATAATTTCGCTGCGGCGGATACAGGGTTAGGAATGAGGCCTCTACTAACTACTGTAGCATTATAAAGGGGTGGGGCCCACTCTGAAACACTCAAAATCATGGTAAAAACATACTTCTGCAGCAAATGGGGATGTGCACCACTTGCGGCCGCATCCGCCTCTGTTTTCCAAACACTTTCTGCATACAAACTGTATATGAAGTTATGAACTAGATCATCATTCCGATTCTTATTCCTATCATTGTAGGCATTTGAAGAACCAGAATTCAACACTGATGAAGGGATTCAGAAACGACAGCGAGTGGTTGATATTTTGCTCCAAGTTATGGTGGAGAGCGTAGGATTTTCAGTAAGTCCACCTGAAAACACAACTTCTTGACAGTAGAGGTCTTTCTTTGAAAGATCCACCTGCAATTAGTGGCATCAATCCTAAGTACATGTATTTATTTTGAAACTCTTGTTTTTCAGCCAACCCAAGTTGGGATCCTGTTTACGTTCCTGGCACGGCAAATGGCCCGTCATGAAAACACCATTTTGGTCAATAGGGTGTTGTTCGAACAGGTAAGTAGAAACAGTTTTATCATAAAACGACAGATGTCTTTACATAAACTTTTATACCAGTACTGGGCTGACCACACAGAAAGTCGATAGTGCTTTCGGTGCCTATCGGTGATTTAATTAATGGTAAAATGCGTTATAACTAACTGCTGATGGACGCCGGTAGCGCTATCTGACTTTCTGTGCGGTCGGCCCTGGTTTGTACAATTGGAGACTTCACTGCCCTCAGAGTCCACCACCAGTTGGCGGTCCCAGAACATCACAAATTTGATTTCAAATGGCCTCATGGATGACATTGTGGCATGCACTTCTGTGTGACGTCAAATTCCACTACGTTCTAGGACCGCCAGCAGGTGGTGGCCTCTAATGGCAGTCAAGTCTCCAATAGAGGTTTCCCACTGACGTCACACGGCCGTCAAAATGAAGCCATGGTGGCTGCCATCTTGTTCCCGGTTGAAAAGTTTAGCAGCCCGTTCAGACCACTGGGAGTATGCAACTCAACAAATCACTTTACCTCTCACAGTTTCTGAGGATAAGTAGTTGGTCTGGTGTGAAAACCGTGTTGAAAACAAAGTGAATCGTCCATACGGCTTGCTGTAGACAGTGGTGGAAGAGGTCCGATGACTGCCGACAACGTCCAAACTGCGTTGAAAACGCTGTGTTGATGCTGTGACGTTGCGTCATTTGACGGCCAATATGGCGGACATTTGGGGCTGTGACGTCATGTGGGAAACCTCTATACATGTGCTGAATGTTAATGAAGTACTGGTACATGTAGGCCTACTCCGCAGGCAGTTGAAACATCTGACAATTATTTGATTGAAATCAATGATGGTCTGCATTTGAGAAAATCCTCATCAAATAAAATATTTCTTTATGTTTAGGTCTTGGAGTTCCTCTCAAGCCCTGGTGATGAATCCCGACATGAGGAGAGACAGCAGGCTCTCCTAGAGTTACTGAACGCTGGAGGATTTGAACAGTTTGAGGAGAATCGTCTGCTGACGTTGGCTGAAAATGCTAAATTGTAAGCCATTCTTCATTCGCCAAGTCCGTTATACTCCCA
Source organism: Notospermus geniculatus (assembly GCA_002633025.1). NCBI lineage: Eukaryota > Metazoa > Nemertea > Pilidiophora > Heteronemertea > Lineidae > Notospermus > Notospermus geniculatus. The sequence goes on along the minus strand of NMRB01000950.1, from coordinate 51,098 downwards.
GAGGGTTGGAATGATCTCAGGCCAACCAGGGGATGAACACCACCAGCAATCTTTTCGTCCATTTGTGTAGAGTGGAGTGTCGCCTCAAGATGTTGGTACAGCCTTAACCAAGGGAATGATGCTTTGTTTCATCTTCATTTTCAGTTATCGTGTGTGTGAGCTGCTTTATGAGAAGAGACGAGAGTTTGACAAGATTCTTTCCTGCTACTGGAGGGATCCCGCCAGAAAGGTAAACAAAGTTTGTGTCATCTTTAGAGGGGCATGATTCAAATTATATCCGTCAATCGATGTATCCATGCACCAAATGTCTGTGACTTTAGAAAAGGTGAACTCAGTGATCTTAGCCTCAATCATTCAGACACAATCAAAAACGAAGGTCTGATTTTTTCAAAGGGCTCTGTTTGCCCCCTGCCCCTACTTTTAAGAACAATATTTGTGGTCTGTAAGTCACGTTTTCATGTTTTGATATCAACAATTTTGATACTGGACTTTTGCCCTCCTAACATCTGGCCAGATCTTTAGACAGCGATAGGCCTCCGATAGGTTGTACTACAGGTGAGGTATAGGCCTACATGTAGGTCTATCTTTAGATGCCTCTGTCGTGGTCCTCCCACCAGGTACCGGTACACAGGCACGACAACTCTATTGCGAATGTTTGGTAGGCGAAGGTCAGGTAATTACTTTTTCTGACGTCATTTTTCAGTATCAGGCTTTTGCGTACATCGAATCGATCATAATGAATCTTCACTACTCGGAGGAAGAAAAGGACAACGTGCTGAAGGAAGCTCTCCTGCATCTGGAGGAGTTAATCATGATCGACAGCAAGAAAACGGCCCAGCTTGTCCTGATTGGATTCAGTCGAGATTTGGGAGATATTGTGAAAAAATTAGAAAACAATGCTCAAATCACGCATGAGTTTCTGAAAGGAGTGTTTGAATACAGGTATGTATATATGGATTGTTGATACTCAGTCAGTTATGAAGTCTGGTCTGATTGGATGAGGACCACCAGCTCTATTACCAATAGCTGTTACCAAAGTTTTCTCACATCCCATGTTACTGATTGAAAAATATTTGAAGAAAGGTTGTTCCTATCAACCATCTGAATAATGTTTCTTCAAATTTTTTTCTAATTCATTCCCAAGGATTAAATCTATGTTATGAATATTTCAGGGAATCAACTGGTAGCGCCATCTATGCTGATCGTCAGATCACGATAGAGCCTCACATTCATGAGAAATACATCGACCTGATGTGCCAGTTCGAACCTAGTAATGTGTATAACTACATAAAGAGGGCAGATGGTTACAGAGTCCAGGAAACACTTCATGTAAGTTACTTTCCTACTTCTGCCCCTTGCAGTATATTTCTCCGTCGGAGATCACCCCATTCATCCAACTGATAATTTTGTCCTTTTCTAGATAACCAAAAGGCACCGAGTACCCGATGCGACTGCGTACCTCCTGGAGAAGGCTGGAGATATCCAGGGAGCGTTTGCTATCATTTTGGAGGTGAGAGAGCAGAAGATTGAATTGAGTCCAGCAGACGGCATCTTCTGTCAAAGTTTTCTCAGTTCCAAGGGTACTGATTGAAAAATATTTGAAGAAGGGTTGTTCCTATCAACCATCTGAAGAATGTTTCTTCAAATTCTTTCCAATTTATTTCTGAGGCTTTTAGAAAACTTCAAAAGATGACACTGTCTGCTCAAATTTGGGGGCACAAAGATTTATACATTTAAGTAAGAATGGAAGTTTCCTCATGTGTGAAGTCTTCATCCTGGTTATGTTGTTGTTTATGTTACTTTTCAGAGTGTGAAAAATAAGATAGAGGAGCTGGAAGAAGTCTTGATTGCTAATAAGGACACACGTGGCCTTGATGAAGGTGAGGGGTGCCCTCAGATTATCGTGAAATATGAAACTCCAGGGGCTATATTCATAAAATCTGTCTGGAGCAGTTTTAAAAACATTTTGAATCGAGAACTGTGAGCTCTACCTTGGCTCTGTGGACAATATTAGACAATTTCTATGAAATGTAGGAGGAAACCGGAGTCCACACCGAAAGCTATACTGTCAGAGAGAGTTGCCCTCCGTAGCAGGAACTACATTTTGTGTACCTTCACAGTCGAGAATCAAAATGATGGTGATCAAATTGATTCTCAATGCCAGCTAATTTATTCAACATTACCGGTACAAGTATTTTCTCCCATTATTTTCAAACCTCCAGTCAATGCGTTGAAGAACAGTAAGCATTTATGCAATTTTTTCTCATTTTCTCATTGTCTTTTGAACTCAGTATGATGATTTTTGTGGAGTCTATTCTGTCTGCTTGTGTCTTTGTAATCTACATTTCTCTGTAGCAGAGGAACCATGTCACAATTTTCTTTGGAAATCGTGTCAAAATGACAAGTCTCTTTGGAAACCGTGTCACAATGACAAGTCTCTTTGGAAACCGTGTCACAATGACAAGTCTCTTTGGAAATCGTGTCACAATGACAAGTCTCTTTGGAAACCGTGTCACAATGACAAGTCTCTTTGGAAACCGTGTCACAATGACAAGTCTCTTTGGAAACCGTGTCACAATGACAAGTCTCTTTGGAAACCGTGTCATATTGACAAAATTCTTTGGAAACCATATCACAGTGACGGCTTCTGCTATATTCCTTGTTATTGCTAACTATCCTTAATTTTAATCATTCAAATACTCTACTGACATATTGACAGCCTTTCTTCTGTTTTTTCATGTGTAGGGTACCTTAGTTATTGAACTTTGAAACTTATGTTGCAGGGTTTCCGCCAGGATTTTTTTCCAGGGTACGACCTGGGGGGGGGGGGAGAAAAAAAATTTTAAAAAAAAAATTTTTTGAAAAATTTTTTTTCAAAAAATTTTTTTCTGTTAATAATGGCCTCCAGAGTCATTTTTTACACTCCAAAATGCAAAATTAGTCTTCCTTCTGCATGAAAGTTGCATTTGAAATGTAACAAATTTAAGAAAAACATTACTGAAGTGATTTTTTTCAGGGTACTATATCGTACCCTCTAATTTCTTTAGGGTACTATATTTGTACCCAAAGTACCCTCTGGCGGGGACCCTGTGTTGTGATGTGCAAAATGAAATTCTGTCAACCATTTGTATCACATTCTTTTCTGATGTTCAACCAGCCTCATCCACTACAAAGGAATGTTTAACGGGAGATATCCACTCAAGCTGTTGGTGTCTTCGAGATGCAAATCGGAGAGTCAGAATTTCGATGTTGATGAATTTATTTTAAATGGCAACCTTGCTTCCCTGCCTCGTTACTTCCGGTTCTACTTCCGATCTGTGGAAGCCACGGGAAACTCAAATGTGATTTTCGTTCCAGCTATCGCGATTGCTCTCTGTAACATCCAGACTGTCTTACTCGTCATTATCCAACTCTGCCAGCGAAACTCGAAGAAACTCGAGGAAGAGGAACGAGAGGCGCTTTGGTTTCCGTTGCTTGAGGTGATGATGTCATCACAGCGCAGGCTGAAGGATCAAGTTCACAAGGAATTATGGGAAGGTATGTTGTTAAATCAGTCGCAGTGCACTTTGCTCTGTGTTATAGAGGTTCTTCACTGACATCGCAACGGTCACGCGACTATAAAGAATTGACCACGTTGGCTGTCAAATGTGGTGTGCGACGACGTCAAAACTGTCACGTCATGACATTTTGACGTCACGATCTGTGAGTCGACGCTGTGTTCATGCCGTGATGTCGCTTGACATTTTGACGGCCAATATGGCAACCTCGTGTTGTCATGGAAATGTGACATCACGTGAAAATCCTCTATATGAGTGTGAGTACTTTGAATTTGCTTAAGTTCATTGTAGAATGCAGTGGTCCAGTATGTAGTGGGCCCCCCCCCCCAATGTTTTACTGGGATTGATGAACTTTAAAGTATATGTATGTACCGGTACGGGTATTTACTCTCTCATTGTCCCTTTTCAGATTTCAAACAATTGACGCGGCATGTTTTGAACAGCATGATGGGGTACATCGCCCTGCCCGCAATTCTTCAGAAGATCATGCAGGATCCAACATACAACACAGGAAAGTTTGGTGAAATAAGAGAACTGATTCTTGGTATGCTGGAGACTTATAACTATGAAAAGGTAAGGAAGAAATGCAGAAAGATGATCTAAAATACAGTACAGTGGAACTTCTATTAGCGGACACCTCTGCCACGAGGTTGTGCCCCCAGCTTTGCATCATTGGATGACGTCAGCAGTGCAGATTTGCCCCCTGGCTTTGACGTCGACGTCAGCGATGGCGGACATTAATGAAGTATGTTGTAGAAACCATGAATATTCATAAAAACTGTGATCTTTTTCAGACTCTGCTACACACGTGCAATAGCCTCCTGAATCACGACCTTCACCTTCAGCTGGCGGGCCTCCACAGTGCTGCCAATCACGGGATCATTCCACGGGGAGATATGTGCAATATTTGCTACAAACAGTACATGTACAACAATATATCTAATGATGAAAGTGTTGTTGTGTTCAGGTGAGTCCAGACTGACCTTATCTCATCTGAGCCCAGGTTTGATAGCTGACATCCGCTTAGCAAGTGGCAGGTCCCGAGTTCGAATCTCATCTGGGCCATATGGGATTAATCGTCCCTCGCTCTTCAGTCTCTCGCATGGGCCAGAAAGCTGTGGTGCCTTGTAACTTTGCCTTTGCAAGGGCAATGGGGACCCCAGCCCACTGCCTCAATAGGCGTCACTAGTGGTTAAAACAATTTAAATGAAACTGACATCCTGGTCCTGATCAATTTCCCACACAAAAGGCATCCATTGTATAGGACCGGGTTTCAGTGTGCTGCCCTCTAGCGTAGCTTGGATCCCCATTAAAAGACCCCATCCAAGTGAGGAACATGAGTAGCTTGAGATGGCCTCTTCCATACTTACCAGGGCCAATAATGCTATGACTTCCACTCTGGTCAAAAAATCTAATACAAATACCAATACCCTCGTTACCGTGGTATTCTACGTTTCAGATGTAGAATACATGGAATGTTTAGGGGCAGCATAGAAAGCTGCCCCTGAGTGCTGGCGATTGATGCCTGATGCGAGGGTCTGTGGGTTTGAGTCCAGTATGAAGCTAATGTCTTTCACCTTAAAAACCCGTTAATATTTCATGTTCTTTTTCAGATGCGGCCATGGTTACCATGTCCAGTGTCTCTCAGGTACCGACTCCTACCACGTTATTGACGGCGAGGAGGTCTGGATCTGTTTCCTGTGTACAAATGCCAAAAGAGGGCGTACGAGTCAAGCCCCGCACCTTCTTCGATCATTATCTAACCCTGCCCAGAGTGTTACGCGGGTGTCTGTCGTGGACAGGGGGGCCAGATCCAAGGAGTCGCCTGTCAAAATGACAGAGGAACAAATCATTGCAATAGACACTCTGAGGAAAAACCAAAAGACTGCATCAAGGGTGAGTAAAATAGAAATGATCTCAGTCCACACACGTACACATGAAACAAATGCTGCTGACTTTCAACAGGCAATTCTCAAATTGACGTAAACGAGAAAGATCTGCGCACTTCCGCCGAAATCGCAACCAGAACCTCGGTCTGAAACTGAATGACTTGACGCAGACAACCCCACGACAGTGACTTCGACGACGTTGCGTCAGAGTCAACCATTGCTGAATCATGGATTGCGTCACGTCATCTGGTTTCAGATCGAGGTTGTGGTTGCGATTTCGGTGGAAGTGCGTAGGTCTGTGAATTCAAGAATTGCCTATATGGCAGCAATCGGGTTTTATGGCTCCAGCCTGGGGTTGATGATCTTCTCACCAGCCACAGCAGACTAGGCAATATCGGTTTTGGTAGTTTTCTATGTTGAGCGAACATCGCTGGTGAGAGGATTTTATGCATCGCTGTCCAGCGCACATCAGGATCACTTCCAATATTGCCTGGCGTGCTACTGGCTCTAACTGTGCTACATTTTGATTTATTTTTCAGCTTGCCATTCTTACTGAGCTCTCCAAGCCCGACCCACGACCTCGTTATGGCCGTCAGATGTGCACCGCAAAATCAAGTAGCATTTTACAGAATGAGAACTTCCAGTTAAGACTGGCACCCCCTCCTTTGGATATCACTTGAATGGTGATATTGCAGGGATGCTCACCAATTGGAACCACTGTTGCTGGTGCTGTTCATTCTTAACTAAATGTATATGGATTGCTGCGAATTGTGGTCTTTGAGAATTACAATGTAGGGGCCTACTCTATAAGTGAGCCATTCCTACAGTGTCCGTCACCGATTTTGTTGTGTGTTAGCGTATTCCTAATCTAAGTCAATTAAATAATACATGTAGGCCTACGATACATACAATGAAGGGGGATTACATATAACTCAACCAGTACAATGATTCATATTCTGGTGGTTTTTTGCCGACTTAATGAACTTATGGGCGAATCTTATTGTTCAAAGAAAGGTGATTCATTCCATTTGAATTGATTCATAACCATTTGAATGATACCATAAATATATCAAAGATGATTTCGTAGCCCACCATGGATGCCAGAAACCGTCATCTGCGACTATGGGATGTCCTTCGACATAGGAGCAGAAAAGGAACTGTCCTATATATCATTATAGATATATCTTTGATATGTCTATATATGATATATAGATTACTTCTACTATTTCCTGTTTTAGGCTGCTTTGAAAAATACTTGCGATGATGACAGATTCACTGGAAAGAGGAAAGATATGGAACTGGCTCAATGGATCACTGGAAAGTGGAGATTTATTGTGCCACAAAATACTCTGTGTACAGGGAGTAAACCCATCTGTGTTGAATTTTTGGTATTTTGAAAGTGGTAGGAGAGTGCAGGTATACATCTCGTAGCCTCGTGAAGGTTCCAAAATGCTCGCCTGATACGTACTTTAAAGAATCAAGACCTAGTTTTCAGCACACACTGAAAAACCTGCAGGCAGAACTCTATGGCTCCCAGCATTGAATCAGTTATAAGAATACCGGAACCGTAGATAAATGTACAAGTGAGGTTCAAATAAATTATTAGGGACTTTCAGCAAGGCTCCGTATCGTCGATCCGTATCACGTATGACGTATCGAGCTATTGCATTTTCCATTGAAGTCATACGTCATACGTGATACTGATCGACGATACGGAGCCTTGCTGAAAGTCCCTATTTATTCTCAAAGATAAACTTATTATTATTTCAAACGAATGCGGAGTGTGAATGGCAAGTTGTTTACCGTTGCTGGGTAGGTTACATCCTGATCCCGGTCCATCTCACTCTGCAGTCCCCCTCAGCAGACTATTGTAACACGGACATCCATTCCTAAGACTACCATACCGTTTACACCGGTTTAGAGTAGTTCCACTTTCACCCGATAGGTGGCGCTCGCGAGGTATAGTGGTTCCACTCTGTGCCGCGTACACTGGTAGTCCGAACACTGCCTCCTGTTGCTCATAGCGTCCAGCAGATTCTAAAAATAGCAATACGAGTCAGACGTTCGGACTAGTACACTGGTGGCGCTGCTATCGGTCACGTGTCGGCCTACCCAGCAACGGTGTAAACAACCTGCTGCCGTCACTCCACGTTCTCGTTGGTGAATTAATACAGAATTTAGAAGGTAAGCCGCTGCAGGAACATTCGATATTGTCAGAATTCAAATCGTATTCCCATTTCTACAACTGTCTTAACAATGAAACCTATCAATAATGTAGGCCTAGCTTTTCGGACCGATGATGCGTTTTCGTGGTTTTCCGTTGTTGCCCAGATCCCGTGTCATGGTGTAGGCTTGTGCACTGTTGTGTGCACGTACACGAATGCATGCACGGGTAGGCCTAGGCCTATGCACAGGCACAGCCTCCTATGCATACTGCATGTAAGCTACTGCATGGGAATACAGTCCAACTCGGCCCTTTGCCAACTCGGCCCATGACGACCAACTCGGCCCTACTACGACCAACTCGGCCCTGCTAACCAACTCGGCCCTAGCTATGACCAACTCGGCCCTAGCCGATGAGAGCAACTTTTTAAAGTGAAAATTGGGTGTACTTTTCTGAATCCACTTTCATGTTGAAGATGCAGGTGTCCTGTGCTGGTTAGGGACCGTAGCAATATTATTTGAAGACGAAAGAACGAGTGCGTTTGGGTGGGGGGAGGGGGTCGTGGCCATTCGTTTCTTTTTTGAAAAAGGTTGTCTTCCCTCAAAAAATATTCGAAAACATTTGATTTGCCGTTTTGGATGCATCAGTCAAAAGATCAGCTGGTTGCGTTCTCTATGAAATCAAATAAAACCCGATGATATGAAAAAAATACACCTGAGTTTGTCACCTGCCCGCTGACGATCCCGACTCCGACTT
>NMRB01000950.1:29273-39767 GCA_002633025.1 Notospermus geniculatus | reverse complement strand
TAGGCAGGGAAATGCTCATTCGGTATTGTCTAAGGACTGAGCTCAACATCATCGTATGCATCCATTGGTTGTAGCCAGTCCCTAAACACCCATTCTCGCCTAGGATCACGCCTGTTTTCTTCCTCGAGAGTCACAAATGCCGCTGCCATGCCTGCTGAAAAACATTTGACAAACTGCGTACTGCTACGCAAGACTTACGCTTGGTCAGGAGCATCCGTAACATTACGCACTCCTTCCGCAATGGCGCAGAGTTACGGCACCTTCGTGAATCACGCGCAATTCCTTACGTACGGGTTAGTCATCCGTTACGCATGCGGAAGGCCTAAGTAGGCTTTGTGAATAAGGCCCCTGGTCTGTAGGCCTACTGTAGCCTGCATAGTCATGACTGACGACATAAACTAACTAATTTGAAATCTTTCTTCCAGGAAATAAAGAATGGCACGAAAGAAGGCTGAGATAGCTCTCCAGCAGGAGTTGGAGACACAGGAAGAATGGGAAGAGTTCTTGTCAAAAGAGGGCCTCAGTGTCATCGACGTCTATCAAGATTGGGCAGGGCCATGCAAGTCAATGATCAGCAACCTGAAGCGACTCAAAAATGAACTGGGAGATGATCTGCTCAGATTTGCAATTGTAAGGATAGGCCTACAACAAATCTAACAATTTTTGGGCTTTGCTGCAAAAAAGTCTTTCAATGGTTTGCAGCGGTTTATCCTACCATCTTATGATTGTTTAGCTCAGTGGATTCACAGCAGCATTTAGTTAACAATCTGCTTTTCCAAATTTCAATAGTATAGTACACTATGAGAAATTTGCAGCCTAATGAAGTTGGTCTGACACAGGAGCTGAAACAACAGTCAAGTGACAGACATGTCACCAGAGTGCTCTCCTCCAACTTACCTCTGTATCTTCCATCTTCAGGCCAAATCCGATACCATTGACGCCCTGGAACGCTATCGTGGCAAGTGTGAGCCATGTTTCATGCTGTTTGCTGTGAGTATTCTTGGTTCTGTCAAGCAGCTATCCTCTGAAAACAGTCATCAGCCATATGTTTAGCATAACTCATGATTCTTCATGAGACTTGGAACTTACCAGCAATATTCAGCACCTCAGTGACTGGAGTCCCGGTCACAGAAAACACAACATACAATGTACTACAAAATTATTGCTAGTAAATTTTTCAGACCTTCCGGCTTTCCCTTCCCTGTCTTTATGCAGACAAGGTTTTCTCTTCACAGGGTGGTGTATTAGTGGCAATCATCCGAGGGGCCAACGCGCCACTGATTCAGCGAACAATCACTGAGCAGCTGACGTATGAGCACAAAGTCATTGATGGGTCGGCAGAAAGGAAAGAGGTAGGTCTGATAATGATCCTGGTCCATAGTAAGATGGCTGATTTAATAGAGGCTATGCACGTGATGTCATCAGCCCGCGTGCTGCGATGTGATGCCATGTTGGATGGAATGTTCTGACATTCTGACGCAGCACATCTGACGGTCTGCTCCGTCCATTTTCCATCCAACCAGTGGCGGCATACCCATTGATGACGTCAGTGCATAGCCTCTATAGATGAGTTGCAGAAATCGAATTAGGTCATCGCCACAGCAACGTCACCAGAGTCAAACCAGATGTCATTTGCCTGACGAACAAATCAAAAGACGTCAGAACTTGTGCTCCCTTCACCTCCCGACAAGGAGGCATGATTTCAATGACCATGTCTTGATGCATCGTTAACTTATCTGCCCATTTCACTTGGAAACATTTCAAGAATTTAAACCTTATCTCTCCTGCTTCCTCGCAGATCAAAGATCCGCTCCTTGGTGACCTTGAGAAGGAGAAAGCAGCCCTTGATGAAGAGGAGACTGAGAAAGATGAAGAAGGTAAGATAACCCCTTGGAAGTTTGAGTAGTTATTGCGCCACGACCCACCCTCTCTTGAAGTAACATTATGAGATAAAGAGCTTGTGCAGTGGCTCATTGTGATGTCACTTTTGACCAGCGGGCCACCACGCTGACATCCACGACAAAGTGTGCCACGTGTGGATCATGTCATGGTTGAAGTCACAGACTCCACTTGTCGTGTCGATGGAGTGCACCACGTGGGTCGACAACGTCTTTGACGTCAATTTGGTTGTCAAGATGGCGGATTTTTCTGTGATGACATCATCTGCACAAGCTCTATTCTCATCAGGAGGAAATACTTTCAAAAATGTCGAAAGGAATGCTCCCTGTTTCAAAAATGAATGCTCCCTTTTCCAAAAATGTCAAAAAAGAATGCTCCCTGTTCTGCTCTCCTGGAGTCAACACCAATCACAATCACAACAATGTGGACCGTTCTCAAATTGACGTAAAGTACAAAGATCTGCACACTTCTGCCGAAATCTCAACCACAACCTCGGTCTGAAACTGAATGACGTGACGTGGACGACCCCACGACAGTGACGTCGAAGACGTTGCGTCAGAGTTGACCATTGCTGAATCATGGATTGCGTCAGAGCTGGTTTCAGATTGAGGTTCTGGTTGAGATTTCAGCAGAAGTGCGCAGATCTGCCAATTCGAGAATGGTCTATACATCACAACAATACTTGTTGTCACCGAGGCATGTTGATTCCAACTTTCTTGTCTTCTTCATACCACTAACTAACTAATCACAATTTTAACTTCATCTTGAATCTAGTGCACATTTTGCTCACTCTGTCCATTTCAAGATCTGGCATGAGTTCAACATGACCTCAAGATCATTTCTATCTGACCCACTAATCTTTCTTCCTCTGTAATGCACTTTATAGAATTCATGGCCTTCAACGGAGAGATGATTGGTGATGCCGACCAACTACTGGTCGCAGATACACGTCACAGTAAGCCAAGGCCGAGGCCTATGTTTCTGGCATAGACTTACGTTATTTTATGGTCATGTGTCATCAAGTCATGAAAATATTGATAATGCCTCCATCTACCCCCAGGTTTGAGCAGACGGTATCCTCTGTTGAAGTTTTCTAAAAACCTGCAAAATAAAATTGAAAAAATTTGAAGAAACATTCTTCAGATGGTTGATAGGAACAACCTTTCTTCAAATATTTTTCAATTGGTTACACAGGATGCGAGAAAATTTCGAGAGAAGATGCCGTCTGCTGGACTCTGGGGGCAGATGAGTTACGAATGTAAAATTTTCATGACTCATTGATGAGTAACAATAACATGACCATTTTCTCCCGATGTTGAATCCTCCCCTCACCGCACCAGGCCTGTCAGGGATTAAATTCTCTGCAGTTCCTATTGGAGAACTCGGAGAATTTCACCACTGACATGACTCAACATAGTATTTCTGGCCTCCCCCATTCAAGATTCCTAACAGTTTGCAATTTTCTTTCCTGCTTTATACAATTTCATATTGCGTTTCTTTCAGTTTAAAGATTCTTATGCTTAAATTATCCAGATTCATTACTGTTTCACTTTCTGTTGAACATCATTAGTGTGTGTAGCTTTATGTTTAGACGATGCTCCCATCTTGTCTCAATGGATTGTTCTCAAATTGACATAAACGACAAAGATCTGTGCACTTCCACCAAAATCTCAACCATAACCACGGTCTGAAACTGAATGACGTGATGCAGACAACCCCACGACAGTGTCTTCGAAAACATTGCGTCAGAGACGAGAAAGCTGAATCGTGGATTGCGCCACGGTTTCAGATTGAGGTTCTGGTTGAGATATCAGCAGAAGTGGCTTACCAATGGTGCGGCGATCTACGTACACTACTGGCTGTGACCATATTAAGACTTGCATCAAAACGCCAGCCCGGAAGATTTCAGATGATGTTTAAACCAGGGATATTCTATTTTCTTTGTTCCTGTTTGCTACAGTTTCAATTTGCCTTTTTCAGAAATTGAACAAGAAGTCACGGTCTGTATCATCAAACCGGACGCTATCGCAGCCGGGAAGAAAGATGAAATCTTGGAGCAGGTAATTTATAAGTCGATTCAGATTCTGAGTCACTTTTGCCGATATAACCTCTGATCGAAGTGTAAATTTTCTGGCCTACTCTTCCAGGACCACCTAACCTGTTCACACCAATCTTGGTACACAGGTACCCCTAGGTCAAATGACCTAGGCTTTAGTTTTCCCATAAACAGTGATAAATCAGGGGCGTCGCCATAGGGGGGGCCATGGCCCCCCTAGCTTTAGCAGAGCAACAAAAAATTTTCAAAGCCACAAATGTTACATACTAGGCCACCGAGGAAAGAAGCTAAAACGGCATTGCTGCCTGCAGCACACAAGCTATTACAATGCTAGTCCAGAACAGAACATGTCGCTAAAACGATCATAAGTATAGGATCACTCATTGAAAGATTGTACTCCACGTCAGATGTAAACGTTTTCGGTACAAAAACAGTATTTTTTGCAACTGGAAAATGCGTGATGTCTCATTCCCAGATGCCAGGAAAACGCATCTAAGCACGTTTAGTGTTCAAATTTTCTTGGGGGAGGGCCCCCAACCCCCCCCCCCGCTCGGCTCGCTCGCACCTTCGGCGCTCGCCGATGGTGACCCCCAACCCAACGGACGTGGCGACGCCCCTGTAAATGCATGCTAATTTATAGAGCAAGCATAAGTCGACATTACAGAATGGGTTTGATAAAGATAGTCCTTCCTGTTACAGCTGGCTGAACGAGGGATTGAGGTTCTTGCACAAGAAGAAAGACAACTCACAGAGGATGAGACAAAAGAATTCTATTCTTCACATGCAGAAGAAGTAGGTTATCTTACAAATAGAGACAGGAAATTTAACTCATCTGCCCCAGAGTCCAGCAGACTGCATCTTCTGTCCAAGTTTTCTCACATCCTTGGTATTGAGTGAGAAATATATAAAAAAAGTTTGTTCTTGTCAACCATGTGAAGAATGTTTCTTCAAATTCTTTCCAATTCATTTCTAAGGCTTCTAGAAAACTTCAAACGTGGATATTGTAAGGTCAAACCTGGGGTAGATGAGTTTGAAACAAAAACGTGCAAAGGGGTTGGATGGTAAGAGAAATCCAGCGTTCAGATCCTGTTTCTAGCCCAAAATGAACAATTGTTGTCCACACATTTGGGGCTGGCAGTGGTAACCGTAACAATTGTCATTCGACTGTCATACAACTTACACTCTTTTTTCTGCAGGAATATTTCGAAGAGCTTGTCAAATTCATGTCGAGTGGTCCAAGTTACGTCCTAGTCTTATCAAAAGGTGATGCTGGTATCATAGATGAATTCCGTGATCTTCTCGGGCCTAAGGATGTGGAGGAGGCCAAAGAGAATGCCCCCGATAGTTTACGTGCCCTCTACGGTACAGAGAAACTTACCAATGCCCTTCATGCTAGTGACAGTAAGGATACGGCTCATGCGTAAGTTGGAATTAGTGTCTTCTTTGTATTCAGCATCAGCAGTGACAATAGAGGACATTAAGGCGGCTTGTGCATTTGACGTCCCACAACCCCCTCAGGCGCGGCTCCAGAGGGGGGCGCGCCAGGCACTCGCCTCCCCTTTTAGCCAAAAAATCTGTAAAATCGACCATGAAATTCACGAATTTGGCACAAATTTCAATGTTCCTAGCACAGGGCGCCCCTCTTTTCCCAAATCCTGGATCCGCTCCTACCCCTGGTCCTGCAGTCCAGGGGGGTGTTTCATAAAATGACTTTAGGCTAATGATACTTTTAACCAAATGGAAAATGCATTGAGTTAATGGTACCATTAGCTTAAAGTCACTTTATGAAACAGGCCCCAGGTAGATGTGGACAAGGGAGTTCTTGAGATTCGTCCCTTGCAATACACATGTACGTGCACTGTTGCCCCTTTGTGATCAGAGTCTACATGTCTTGGAGCATGGCCTTGGCGACTGGGAATGCTTACTTTCTTAGTTTCCTTGTTCCAATAGACTCTATCACTCCAATAGAGCGCAGCACCTGACGGGTAGCTAGCTAGGCCTTCAGCGTCACGACGTCCCGTGCCCCATTCTGAACGCCATGACGTCACTCGAAAAACCTCCACTTGTTTCAGCGATCATGACGTCGTCTCAAGTCAAGATGTCANACTTGCCTCTCGTCCCACAGCCTGACGAAGATCCTAGCCTTCTCTCCTCATCACTTGCCTAATCATACCATCAAATCTGTCAGCGCGGATCAATGTCTAATCGTTAACACCAGATTAATCACCCTGTGTGTCAATGCCAGTCCGTTTTAAGAAATATAAACGGTAGGAGATTAGATGCGCGCTCAATTGTGATTTTACACTCGTTATGTCTGAGTGATTATTCGTGTGGCCGACCATTTGAATTAGCGATGTCGCCAGACATTCAACCGTCTTATTTATTTCTCCTGAAGTGAGTAGCGGAGGAAAGGTGTTACTGGGATGGGATTACAGATGTCCGACCTCTTACAATCTCACTTGGGATAGCTTAGCAACTCAAAATGCTGAACCGTGGCGCGGCCTGGACAGACCTCTTACAGGGTAGTTTCGTCAAGGGGCTACCAGTCGTCTAGTGGTCATTACGAAGTGTCCACCGCCCGATCCGGGTTCAGAAATCAGCTTTTCAAAATTGGATCATCTGATTTCTGCAAACCGTTTAGTAAGAAAGATTATGATACCAAAGTCGACTCATTCTGAGAATTCAATTTCAATCTACAAGGTCAAACGGCCATGAACCGGAAGCACTTCGAAAACCGGAAGGGCCGCCGTCTGAGCTCAGCATCCGATGGTGAACGCTGCAGCTCATCGGCTAGCTCTGCACGGCCGACTCGGCGGCCTTTTCTTCCGTCCATATTAAGTAAAAATACCCATTTCAAACATCGGTTTTGAAATTCAAGTGACAGATAGGAGCATTAAGGTTTAAGCATGAGTCGCGTGCCGTGACTGTATCAAATTTGAACGCCAATTTTATCCGTGTCCCCCAGAGATGGCAGCCGAATATTGGTATTCACTGCGCACGCATTGGATTTGTCTCCATTATAGCCAACCAACGGAAAATAATATCGGATCGAACGAGATTTACTCGAAAGACGAAATCCTGAAGTAAATTTTAATGGTATCACGTGATCGGCTGGGGGTAGCGTGCAAGGTAATTATGGGATATGCGAGGACCACAGAGTGCCACGTCAGCGTCGTTTGAAGAGAATTTCTGGGTGACTAAAGCCGGATTGGGTGGCAAGGTACTAGTCACATAGGGGACCCGGATCTCCTCCGAGGGCTCACTGACTATCACTCTGAGTAATAGCGACTGGATCCCTTCAACAGTTTTTGTCGTGATCGATAGCAAACAAGGCATTTCAGGTGTATGAACATGCGAACTGGAGTTAGCGTCAGGCTTGCTCTAGCTGACCGCTGGGCTTAAATCTGCAGGATCATTTTGGTCAAGAATGAAGTCTTTTTCATGACTTTCGAAGACCACGATTCAGTTCGCTCATCAGGAACCTCTCTAGTTCATTAATTCGCCTTCCGATCACCGCAGATTAGAGCACAAAGTAGAACATGGCTGCCGGTCGACCATCTTTGATGACGTCATCGACTCATGCAAAAGAGGGCGCCATCGATTCCGAGGTTTGCAGCCAATATGGAACAACCGTTCTACAATTTCATGTAAGAAGATAGCGCCGATTCTGCCACGCCTTATGGGGAGATACAGTTTCATTCGGCTTTATTCAAGGGGGCTGTAATGAGGCAAATATGTGTTCAACCGCAGGACACTATCAAAGTCGACCTGACATGAAAATCAGTGAAGTAATCACCATGGAACATCCCAGCGCGTGATCATACACTTTGTTAAAACAGATGAACACGGGTCGATGAAATAAGACCCGCTGACAAAGTCACGGTCTTCGATGTACCTGACAATCAGGTGGGCAGCATCCGCTTGGTTATGATTTCAAAGCCTTCATCGCCGACCGGATGAGTCAGAATAATCTCCGTGTTCTCTCCGGCGCTCGCCAGGCGCCCCTGTTGTTCTCCTCTCCCCTGTCTCTGTCACGTTCCGGCGGCCGAATTGCCTCGTTCTCTATCCAATGCTGAGCGGGTAAGAGGCTTTAAGAAATCTCCAGTCGGAGTCAATGAAAGCCGATCCGTGGTAGGATTAGGTGGTATAGTCATGTCAGGTATGGGACCGGCGTATCTCATTTTAACCCATTACGATATCAAGTTCATAGAGGATGCAGTCTGGCGGAGGGGGACCATGGCACAGTAATGCTCACCAAACCTGCCAGGAAGTAGCAATGCAGTGCTGTGCATTCGAAATGCATTTTGCAAGCATTGATTGATCGCCAGAGGACAGAAGACTGGCCCGTTTCCTGCCGCGTAATTTCAAAGCCATCATATTCCTTCTTTCTTACTACAAGTCAAGAACTCACCATGCAAATAGAAACAAGAGGCCCATATGGAAACGGTGCCGACAGGCGCGGGAAACGAGCCTTCCTCCGGACGAGAATTCTTCGTGAAAAAGACCTCCCTTCTGTTGCTAATTTGTTTCTTACCAGCAAACAACCATCACCAAGCGCTTTCCTTCGGGACTTTATGCCACATTACCCGCCAGTACTCTTCTTACAAACAACGAACTGAAAAACCAGTGAGAAATCACGCGCGTGCAACCTGACCAAGCCAGCATCCGATCCCGAACAAGCAGGACGACCTGCCAACTCCGAGTATCAAGTAGCGCGACAGATCAATAGGACCCTGGCCTAGAGGGTCGATACGGACCAGAAGTAAACCCGAGCCCGGCAAAACCGACTTCCCTGTGTATCATACGGCTCTGTGGCGATTATAAGGTTTCCAATAAGTACCACACCCGTTGCCATTCGATTTCAGTCAAGTTAGGGCGGCCTCCGATATCGTCGTCGGTTCAATGTATTGATCTAGGCCCAGAGCACCTATCATGTAAATTAGCACTTCTGTGTCACGTTCAGTCTCTGACTTAACATTGATCCGATCAGGGACGGTTTTATTATGTGGGATGCTGAGATTGCTACACGCCCTGCTGCTTGTTACGGGGTGGCCCGGAAAAAATTGTCCGGTATGAACATCACGGATTGCTGGCCAAGATGGGAAAGCAGCAGAGAAGACCGCTTTTGCCCAAGGAGATATCACTAGGAGACCACGAACAGCAGCGGTAAAGTAAATGTGGAAGCTGGATATCCATCGGCTGTAACTAAATTGCTTGCGTGTGCCTTTCGTGCCTTTGGCCTTGATGCAGCTGGTTGAGAGTTAGCGCAGTGGCGGATTCGAGACCAAGAGGTCACGGTTCCCTCCCAGAGCCGCCACTCTCAACTGGTCGGAAAGGATCAGGTGATGCGCTAAATGAGCTGTTCTTTGAGTTCTCTAGGAAGATTTCTGGTGAGATGGGATGATAATGTGAAGATTTTCAACACTTTCGAGATCCCCGACCTTACGTCCCATAACCCATCGCGAAAACAAACCGAGTTTGTTGACCGTCCTTGACCTCCGGAAAGGACATCGTCTCCAGGCAGAACGGGCGTCACGCGCAGGCTCCACGCACAATCCCGTAAATGAACACGAGCAAAATTAACCCTCTGGACATGCACAGTACATGATATACCTATATTAAATAGTAATGGAATGACTTAATCCAGTTTTGAAAATTTGATTAGCGTCTATGGCATGTCTTCCATTAGTGATGATCTACCGTATTGTCATCTTCTTGTAATCTGAAGGAAGGAGCTCGAGACTGATGACGCACTTTCTTGCCTCCAGCCACGGGAGATGGGTGGGCGGCCATTATGGTGGAGACAATGGGCCCGGGATGGTTTACATCGAGATCACCTCTGGGTATCGTCCCGGGATAGCAAAACAAATATTAGCAGAAGTTCAGGTACTCATCATAGGAGATGCTGAGTACATCACGTACCTCAAACGAGGTGTGAATGTCGTACGGTGCCGAGTTTTTCTTGTTTTTCTTTGCAGTAAACATTTATGGTATATTTCATGTAGGCTGCGTCAGGACTTGTTGCAGGTTGAATGGGAAGGGTATTGAAAAGTTGAAGTTGTGTTGCAGGTTGTTAGGCCGATTCCAAAAATCTTTGAACCCCTGGCTGACTGGCGTCTGGTGATGTAAAACAGCATGCAAAGGTTGCAGTAATTTCCTGTTTCTCCAATGTATTCGTCGCCCAGAGTTCACCAAACTCGAGCAGGTTTCTATTTGTTTGTTTTAGTATCCGCAGACAGGGTTTGATCCCCGACATTAAACTGACTTGAATCCGATCAAACAATCCAGTGACTCATGTCGACGGGACGACGGAGTTTTAATATCGAGCCGACCAAGAAGCCATGTTGACAATCAGTCGGATATCACTCCCGGTCTCGGCCAAATCTTTCGCTTGGGCGAACAATTCTGCCCAGCAATACTAAGGCTTGATTCATTTGCTACAGAGTATACCTCTGAATCCTTATTCGAACGTTCTGCCCGCTGCCGGCCCGCCCATAACCAACCCGCAATTGAATTATCTATTCATTGATTCATTCCGA
>NMRB01000950.1:0-12549 GCA_002633025.1 Notospermus geniculatus | reverse complement strand
AAACAAACTTCACGAAGAAGCAGAGATCATTGCTTCGAAAATATCCTCTGTCATCAAACTCTGAGAGATCACAAGTTGCATTCACATCCATGGATGGGTCTCAAACATGTCAAAGCATGGTAGCAGGTGGCAAGCAGCCCCTTAGCCTTAGGCCTGCAATGCTCTGGCATGTGGTCTGGTCCTCTTGACATTCCGTAAGAATCTCCCCTACTCCCAAACAAGTTGTAAGACTCGTGCTCTCCCCCGGGCTGATGAAAGCGGGTCCAAACATGAATGAATCTGCTTATTCCTACGCCATTCACTCACTTGATATTTACTGGGAATCTAGTTAGTGGCTGGAACCGAATGAATGCTGAATTTGTTTTCTTTATTTCACTTCAGACCAAAGAAACGGCGAAGGGATCGAGGTAGCCGAGAAGAGTATGAAGCTAATCGTGAAAAATATAGTCCATATCCACGTGCTCGGCGGAGATCACGTAGTCGTTCCAGTTCAAGGTCGTATACCCGTCACAAATCCCGAAGTCTTTCACCGCCTCCTGGTGGCAGGGGCAAAAAAATGAATGCCACGGACATTAGCCATTCAACAGTCAAATATGCCTCCAGTTTGGCTGCTGAGCTAAGCAAGCATAAAAAAGCACGAGAAAAAGCAGCAAAGCTCAGTGGACCCAGAGGACATCATAGCTCAAGTCCTTATGCTCAGGATAAGACGTTAAAATTGTTGCGAGAAGACATTAAATCGCTGGAAAATTCTCCAGCTGGTGCTCCACCACCTGTGATTAAAAAAGAACCTCCCCGACAAGGTGAACGGACGGTTCAAATAAGCAGACAGGAGCCGGTCAAACCGGAAAATAAGAGTGGTCGTGGCGAGGCCCAGTCTAGCGAAGAGCCTTCCATTCGTGAACGCGAGGCACGTGAGCGGGAACGGGAAATGCGGGAACGTCACGAACGAGAGCGAATTGAACAGGAAAAACGTGAACGATATGAACAGGAAAAACGTGAACGCGAGATGAAGATGAAACAAGAGAGGAAACAACATTCCACTCAACAACCTCCTCAGCCTCCGCAGCCACCGCAACAGCCATCAAAATTGCTTGGGCTGCCGATGCCTCCGGAGGTTGGTTCTGATGATGATAGCAGTAGCAGTGCTTCCTCAGACAGGTAAGGATAGTGTTTTGTCCCAGGTTGAAGAACATAAAATTACACATGTTCAGGGTTCTGTCCAGGGCAAGGGGGCTACCATTCAGCAGCATTTGGCTGTGGAACCCAGCATTCAGGGTAAAAATATTATTAGCATGCAGCACTGCACCACAAGCAACAATAAAAGAATTCAGGCCATGAAATGGACTTCACAAAGTTTAGCCCCCATCATTTAGATATTTCTGGGGAGAACCTACTTGTATGCCTGATTGTGTGCTATGGATGTGCCTATCCGTTCCCCTGAGCTGTCAGTTTCATTTCTTGGTGGTATATTGGTTGGATGCTGAGGGAAGAAGGTGCCATTGTCGGTGATAGTATCTGAGAGACTGTTCTGGGTCTAGTCTTGCGTGTAATCTACTAATCATAAGAGTCAGTTGTAGTTCGATTACAATAACAATAGACCGTTCTGAAATTTACGTAAACGACAAAGATCCAGGTGCACTTCTGCCGAAATCACAACCTCGGTCTGAAACTGAATGACGTAACGCAGACAACCCTGCAATAGTGACATCAAGAATGTTGCGTCAGACTTGACCATTATTGCTGAATCATGGATGGCGTCACGTCAGCCCGTTTCAGATCGAGGTTCTGGTTGAGATTTCGGTGGAAGTGCGCAGATCTGCGAATTTGAGGATCGTCTATACAGATGATTTCATCCCTAGGTCTGGTTTTGCTCCATTGACGTATGACATCTATATCTTGCAGAGAAACTCCCCGACGTTCTCCACCCCGTAAAGGGATCCGTGATCTGCCANTGGTGCTTCATTTTTTTAAATTGACCCAGGGAATACGAAAGAAATCAAATATTTGTAGAAGAAAAAATTATTGCGTGCAACAATCCCCCATATTTAGGGGACCAACTTATGACATCCGACCTTGTATGCCTGATTGTGTGTTATGGATTTGCCTCTCCATTGCCCTGAGCTGTCAGTTTCATTTCTTGGTGGTATGTTGGTTGGATGCTGAGGGAAGAAGGTGCCATTGTCGGTGATCGTATCTGAGAGACTGTTCTGGGTCTAGTCTTGCGTGTAATCTACTAATCATAAGAGTCGGTTGTAGTTCGATTACAATAACAATAGACCGTTCTCAAATTTACGTAAACGACAAAGATCCAGGTGCACTTCCGCCGAAATCTCAACCACAACCTCGGTCTGAAACTGAATGACGTAACGCAGACAACCCCGCAATAGTGACGTCAAGAATGTTGCGTCAGACTTGACCATTATTGCTGAATCATGGATGGCGTCACGTCAGCCGGTTTCAGATCGAGGTTCTGGTTGAGATTTCGGTGGAAGTGCGCAGATCTGCGAATTTGAGGATCGTCTATACAGATGATTTCATCCCTAGGTCTGGTTTTGCTCCATTGACGTATGACATCTATATCTTGCAGAGAAACTCCCCGACGTTCTCCACCCCGTAAAGGGATCCGTGATCTGCCAATGCCACCCCAGTATGACGATGATGACCAAGATGGGAGTCTGTCGGGTTATCCTGCGCATATGCAGGCCACCATTCAGGCACGGAGGATGGCAGCGATGCATTCACAAATGCAGCCGATTGGTCCACTGGGGCCTGAGGCACCCATTCCAAAGTGGAAGCTGAAACGACCAAGGTGAGGAACTTGTACCATTTGTCTTGTTTTATTTCATTGCTTTGAGGCTCATCTTTCCAGAATGATGATTTAGAGCCCATGCCGCCCTAAACTGCCCTGCCGTGAGCCGCCTAGAAGACCACGCCCACTTTTTGACAGAAGCCCCTGTCACTAATGTAGAAATCAAAATCACCAATTACTGCCGGCACCGCCACAATCCGCCATGTCTCCTGACGCCGAGACCGCCATAAACCGCCTTGACTCATTACACTGTTCTCTATTCAGCTTAAAGTAGTGGCATTTCAGGGCGGTGAAAGGTACAGATGGAAAGTGCAAAAAAATAGGCAGCTCTCTTGGGTTAAACTAAGAGTATCAAATGTTAAGTGCCTTGGAATGGAATTGATTTCTAAACCAGCCCCTTTGAAATTTTCGTGTTATGTTATGGTTAGTGCACAACCAGTTGTTGGTGATTTGGAAAATGAGTGAATTGTATATTTGAAAATGTCTCATCTTTGGTTTTGTACTTGCAGGGTTAATACGAGTATAACTGCTGCAAAAACAGAGAAAGGCGAGTGGGGTGAGCGTTGTGTAGAAGTGTTCGAGATCGTTACACAGATTGGTGAAGGCACGTATGGCCAGGTCTACAAGGCCAGAGACAAAGATGGCAAAGCCTCCTTCGATAAGTATTCCAGTAAGTATCAAAACATTGTCAAGTAAATATTGTGTGTGAGCTGTTACTATAGCTTGCTATCATCTGTTTAGTTAATGCTTTAGTTTATGCACTAGACTAAGAAAGTTTCAGTTCAATTGGCAGTGACTGCATTTGGTGAGCTGAAGCCCAGCACAGGCCTTTCCTTTTGAGGCGCGCTAAAATGTGCATGTGCCTCGCAAACAATAGAATTTCTGTTGTTTGCGTGGTGCATGCACATTTTAGTGCGCCTTTTCTATTGTTTGCGAGGCACATGCACATTTTAGCGCGCCTCAAAAGGAAAGGCCTGCCAGCATGTATTCGAGTTTGATCCTTTGTGAAAATCCTTTTTTTGGCGTGATTAAAGGGTTCCAATCACAGATGGCTGAAATGTAAACTATGGGTAAAATGTCACCACCAATGACCAGTGACTTGCAGTTTAACCAAAACTTCGTGCTTTGTAACTCCGTGATATTTATGAAGTTGGAACTTCGAATTTTGTAGGCGATCAAGATGAGAAATCTGAAGATGAGGGTAGGCATTTTTGCACAGTGATGATGCACTTTCATAAGATGACATGGATGTAATGAGAACACTGATAGGTGGCCTCCTTGCTCTTGTTGTCTTCACAGTTCCAGCTGATGCTGCGACTCTATGATATTCCTGCACTGAATACCAAACATTTCCTCTGCCTATCCCTCCTGTATTACCTTACTTTGGAAGATATCCGACCTACGTGGTACATATTCACCCAGCACGTTTGCATGCACTTGTGCAATTATAAAAGGGGCTGTTCACTTAAGGGTCAATTTTACAAAATCCCAAGAACCACATTTTTGGCCTATTGGCCTGAGTAGACTCTCCAGTGGAGGCTTGTGCAGTCAGGCGTGAGGGGAGTATGACATAAGCAAGAAAGAGGCCAGGGCAATGTAATTCTTAGATTTATTTTGTACAATTGAGCCTTAAGTGAACAGCCCCTTTTCTGTGCTGTTTGACCGTTTTGTGATTGCTTCTTACGACTTTCATGTGGTCACTTTCACAGCAAGAATAAATGGGCTAATAACAGCAGAATGTTTCAATAGCATATCTGTGTCGGACTAGTCCTACATATTCATTATTTCTGTATAATTCCCCATTTCCTACGTAACTCACTGGGGATGTCTTATGACATTTCTCTGCTCCGATTCTGAACGAACACTTGACTGAATTGAATAAACATATCCTGGTCTTGTCTGTGGTATGTCTCGTGTCATGCCTGCAGTTCTGCATGTTGAAGATTATTTCCCTGAGGAGCCCCTACCGAACACCTACCTTTGTTTGCACTCTCTATTTCTGCACAATGTGGTTTAAAATCTTGTGGGTCTTTGCATCGATCATTTATGACATTGACAATGAAGGCAGTGTTTCCCCCAGAGGGGGGGGGGGGAGAGGGGGGATGATCCCCTCCTCAAAAATTTCAAGGAGGGGATATCCCCCCCTCAAGTTTGCAGACTAACCTTTTTCAAATATCACTATTTTCACTTCAGTAGTGTTTTTCTTTAATTTCTTACATTTCAAATGCAATTTTCATGCAGAAGGAAGACTAATTTTGCATTTTGGAGTGTAAAAAATGACTCTGGCATGTCTGGAGGCCATTTTTAACAAAAAACCACAAACAAATTTTTTTTTCGAAAAAAAAAATTTTGGAAATTTTTTTTCCTCCCCCCTCCTTGAAAATCCTGGCGGAAACCCTGGAAGGGCCTGCAGTAATGAAGAAACTCCCAGAGCACGTGCTTGATATATTTCAATACATATCAGAAATCTGATTGAACATCATCACTCAGTCATGTTGTACTTGTAGATAATGTAATGTGAGACATTGGGTGATTTCAAAGTTGGTGTTAACACCAGGTGTTAACACTGACACCAACACTAACCCCCATCTCAACACCAACTTTGAAGTCAAGCAGTTGTGTTGGTGTTAACGCTTAGTGTTGGTGTTACCCAATTTCAAAGTTGGTNTGGGTGACTTTAAAGTTCTGAGTTGGTGTTAGTGTTGGTGTCAGTGTTGGTGTTGGTGTTAATCTGCAGCTCCAAACACCGGGTGTTGAGTCAACACCGGTGTTAACACCAGAGTTAACAAGCAGTGTTAACTTAACACCTGGTGTCAACCCCATGGGGAATCCCCACCTCACAATCAGCCATTTTGACAGGATTTGTCCAGAGATGGAGCAGAAGGTAGGCCTAGGTAAGGCATCAAAGTTTTAGCCCATAGCGGCAGTAGGCCTATTAAATCAGATGGGCTCAGTGCACTGGATGTGGGGTTGACCACGGAAATTGATTCAAATGGAGTGTTCACATGCGCTCACTTTCCTGTCCAAAACTCTTCGGTGACTGCAGTGTAGGTCCTATGTGCAACAGGTTCAGTACTTTCGGCTGGTTTCCGAACATGATTTGGGGCCCTTTGATCACCAGCTATTCCTGCAACTAGGCCTACCTCTTGGAAAGGAACGAACAACATGGCTGCTAACACCAGCATGTGCTATCAACTCTCGCCGGTGTTGACCCCTAGGGGGTTGGTGTTAGTGCTAATGGAAAAGTCATTAAGATTTTTCATCAATAAACACCAAGCTCGGTTTAAGATAACACCCGGTGTTCCAGTCAGTGTCAAATAAACACTGATGCAAACTTTAAAATCAGTTCACACCAACACCAGGTGTTAACACTAACACCATGGCGTGAGTTTAAAGTTCGGGTTTAACTGAGGGTTGGTGTTGGTGTTAGTGTTAACACCGGATCTTAACCAAAACTTTAAAGTCACCCATTGTGATATACCTCTGCATGCATGTCCTTCAAAATTATATCACTTCAGCATAAGAAGCTTGTTACAAGTTTGAGTAAAATGTTTAATTCATGACAAAAGCAGTTTGTGATAATATTGCTGCCTTTTCCAAGTTAATTAATCAATAGCCACATGGAATTAATGAAGAATTGCATGCCTTGTCAAAGCTGTGCAACTTGTGAAAGTCTTTCATCGGCACCTTCTTCGAGATTTGGACCAACCCAACCTCAAGTGCGATACCGTTGACCGACCTACCTCCTCTGACTGGTAATATGCCATGTGTGTTTCTCTGCCAATAACGCCAGATTAATAATGGTTTGACCCCTTTATTTCATTGCAGGTGATCTAGTTGCCTTGAAGAAAGTCCGTCTTGAGAATGAAAAGGATGGTTTTCCGATCACAGCTGTACGGGAAATAAAGATTTTACGCCAGCTAAATCATCCTAATATAGTTAATCTACGTGAAATAGTGACGGATAAGAAACAAGCACTAGATTTTAGGAAGGATAAAGGTTAGTCGCTTTAATCTCCGTCAGCGCTGTCTGCAGGTGCTGCAGTTATTTGCAACACCATGGGCTGTATTCAAAAAGGGTGATCATCGTGCGATTTAAGACTTAGACGCGTGTAACTTCACTAAATGCACACACTTCCACCATGCATTTGATGAAGTTACACGCGTCTAAGTCTTGAACACCCTTTTTGAATACGGCCCCACAATCTCGTACCCAGAGATTAGTTACGCTCGGCCGAGGTTGATTGTCGCTACACTAATCTCTGGAGACGGCTAAGCCCTAGCGGTGGCTTCTGGAACCAAAATGCAAGGCAAATGCGTTACACACAGCGCATCCCGCTTCACTCCAAGTTTATACAGTGCGCCAAGTACTGCTATGGATTTTCCTCAATAAATACAACAGATCCCTCGAAAAAAACTTTCTAAGGACATTTTTGTGTGTAACATTTAATACTCAAGCCATCTCAAGTCATTTCAGTGCATTTGTGGTTAAAATTCGGTCTAAAATTGCATGATACCAAAAATCACACCTAAGGCGTGAAATGGCTAGCCGTCTCCAGAGATTAGTGGAGCGACCTACAACCTCGGCCCGAGCGGAACGAATCTCTGGGTACGAGATTGACGGCCCCAGGGATTTACCCTGACCTGTGGTTGGAAGGCCTCAACCTCATTTCTCACAAGAGCTCTTCTTCAACTACGGCATGTGAGTTAAGATCCTTGGAAAGAAGAGGCTGATGGCTATTAATATAGTGCCTCAGGTTTGAACTGGGCCTTGCCCGTTCTGTCCAGGGATGGAGCTAGCCCTTCTTAAGTATTGTTAGCCAAAACGTTGGCCAAAATGACACTTGAGTTGGCCAGATTTTCAATGTATTGATTTTCAGTTGATGTAAATTGAGCCAAATTTCAGTCTTCTTAGCCCCATCGGAGTGGGTTGCTCATCCCTGTCTGTCATGTGATGATAGAGTAGTAGACGCACGAGCAATACGAAATCCACTTTCCCTTGGATTGAAGCACTTAAAAATGACTCGCAACTTCTTGGTTCTTTGCACTTGTGACTTACCTAACTTGTCCCTCATTTCAGGCGCCTTTTATCTGGTCTTCGAATACATGGATCATGACTTAATGGGATTACTAGAATCTGGCTTGGTTCATTTCAACGAGGATCACATCGCATCGTTCATGAAACAACTGCTCGACGGCCTCAACTATTGCCACGGGAAAAACTTCCTGCATCGTGATATCAAGTGTTCAAATATATTGCTCAACAACAAGTAGGTGGTATTTTCTTGAGACGCTAACTGTACTTTCTCTTCCCAGGTCGTCGCGTATTCTTTTTTAGATGCAGCCTACTTTCTCGATTACGAAGTCGTTCATTTCTGCAGCAGAGGAACGCATTAGTCTACTGCATCGAGATCTTGAAGTGGATTTTCATTTTCTATCGAGAGGCCCTGGAGAAGGGCATCTGCTACAAGAGGACTTGAATTGAAGATATGCTTTATTGTTGTAACCTCAAAGAGTCCGTGAAGGATACCCTCATCCTTTGCAGAGAGGCCTTCAGAAATGATGCACGCACCCTTTAAACAAAGCCTGTCAAAGGGGTTCATCAGACGTCTTCAGCCTTTAAAAAAAGCGATGGACATATTCTACAGTAGATTTCTTGCTGTTTATCTGATAGTAGTCAACAATGACAGCAATCTGGCACTTCTTATTTTTCAGCTTCTGCCTTATTGCGTAGTACATAGAATTCTGTAGTTTGTTTGAGAAGTGCTTGGATGAATAGTTCCAACAACTTGTTTTGCTCGTGTCACATGCAGCCAGACATGTCTTCTGATTTAAAGTTGTGAAAAGAATTGTAGAGTTTTAATCAAGAATGACGTGCAGTAAATCCTGAAAGGGATATTTCCTTTTGTTGAGATCCAGTCTTTTTCTGACCGTTTTTGAACAGTTTTGTATCCGTAACAGGATATTAGACAACCGGTCATGCTGGTTTGAATCAATTGCATGCCTAACTTTGAAAACAGTAGGATTTCAAACAGCTGATTGAACATCACAACCTTCCTGGTATTGTGCGGTGTACTTCTCTCTAGTTAAGTTTCCTTCTAAATAAACATGATGTAGGTCCATGATCTCCAGTTTTGGGGTACAAACAACTCCTTTATGAAGAAATTTTCCCCACTGTACCCAGTTACTTCATTGGTTAAAGTGTGACAGGACAGAAGTCTTCTGTCAATGCAGCTTGTCCAGGTTTTATGTATGATTGTTGTTCGACAGTTCTTCATGCTTATTTTTTGCAGTTCGCAACTTTCAATCATATCTTTTGAATCATCTCTATCTTTGTTGGCATACATGTAGTTCGTCTTCCACAACTCCTCTTCCTTTCAGCATCAACTCATTCACTATGAAGACCAACAGCAAATGCATCAACAATCTTTATATTCAATATCTTCGTCGTGACTACTTTACTAAATCTCATCCTTCCTGTGATTACTAAAATTTTCTTCAAAATCCGATTTGATTTGACACGATAGAAGGTCTTGTACTGTATATTATCGCACTCAACCATTGATAGCAAAATTCATTTTTCTTTGCATAACATTTCTTTATAAATCATTTTGATATGCAAAAATGGCACATGTAGTTCATTGCAGCATTTAACTTTTTGGGAAGGTTTGTATGAGGACACTGGCACAAGTGCACACAGGATTTATTTTGACACAAAAGGAGGAGGCACTATACCTATGTCATGACCATGGATTTGACTATGACATGATGAACGATATTTTTGCTGCGTCACTTAGCACTGGGATGGATGTTCCATGTTGCCTCATGAAAACAGGTTTTCAAAATCGAGAAGTTCTACTCGCGTACGTTTACTGTTGGTGCATGAATTATCAATTTGGCAGCATCCTCCTCAGGTGATAGGTGTTCACCCTTTGCAGCCACGGTCTTCAAGGTCAGTTCAGGATGTGCACCGTATTTTCTTGTTGGTAACTCTTGCTTCTCTTTAAGGGGTCAGATCAAGTTAGCAGACTTTGGTTTAGCTCGACTATACCAAGCCGACGACAAGGAGAGGCCGTACACCAACAAGGTGATAACTCTGTGGTACCGGCCCCCTGAACTCCTCCTTGGTGAGGAGAGATACGGAACTGCCATTGATGTCTGGAGCTGTGGGTAGGTAGTCGTGGTCGGTGACCTTATTCACAAAGCTTCCAGGACCTTCACTGTCATGAATGGGTTTTTCCACATAGGTGGTGGAAGAAGACAGTGTTCTACCCACAAGTCCTGTGGAGGCTTTGGGAATAAGGTCCCTGGTTGAAAGAGAGGTAGACCTACAACATGAAACTGACTGTAGTAGTACTAGAATGCTTTGGTATATACTGTAATGTTGTACCTGCTAGGCTCAATGTATGATGCTTTGCAGTGTCACTTGTATTGGTACCATGAAGATAAAGTGAGACTGGTGTGATCAGTTAACACTGCAGAAGTCTAGAATTTCTATGAAACTGTACTTTATTGCAAAAGATGCTTGCAGAGAGGTACAGAACCCATTCACTGCCAGTACCCATTCACTGCCAGTACCCAGTAGGGCCAAGTGCCAGATGTAAACAAGTGCGAATGCCAGTATGCAGCCGAACTGGGTATGGGAATCCCTGATTTGCTGTGAAATGCTACTATCCAAGCACTTCAAAATAGATAGGTTCTTCACCGGCATCACAGTGGTCACATGACGGCAAAGAATGGGCCATGTTAGCCATCAAATGGCTGGCGGCGACATCGAAACTGCAACGTCATGACATTTTGACGTCACGATCTGTGTGTTCCTGCCCTAATGTCGCTTGACATTTTGACGGCCAATATCGCTGCATCATGTCGTCATGGAAATGTGACGTCACGTGAAGAACCTCTGTATACCCTGCCCCGTACATGAAGTATCCCCTGCAGTGCAGGAGTTAAAACTTGCAAAAATGAAGATATTCCCTGAGCGGTCAAGACCTCACAACACAGACACACCTTCTCATTTCTTCGCATTGCTTCCAGCTGCATCTTGGGTGAATTATTCACCAAGAAGCCGATCTTCCAAGCGCATCAGGAATTAATCCAGCTCGAATTGATTAGCAAAACATGTGGCACTCCGAGTCCTGCTATCTGGCCTGACGTCATACGGCTGCCTCTGTTCCACACGTTCAAGCCTAAGAAACAGTACCGCAGACGTCTTCGGGAAGAATTTTCATTGTGAGTATGGAAGTTCTATTCTGTGGCCTCTTAGACCTGCCTCAACAGTCTAAGAGAGTTGGCAGTTATATTTCTATGAAGTGTCAGGAACGTGATTGGATTTGGGACCACAGGAGACAGGTGCCAATATTTCGTCTCGCCCTAACCCAATGCATATTCATCATTTAGACGACCCCGCCATGTTGGTTTCTACGAAGATTTTGTGTACGTGCACTTATCTGGTGGGCAAACCAACACATGTGATTGATCGGGAGATTGGAATTTGCCAACCAGATGTAACTGCACATGTGCAGTTTGAAAGAAATCCAAGATGGTGGGGGGGGGCGTCGAAACAATGAATTGGTTACTTGAAATTGTTAATCACGTTAACAAGTTGCTGCTTTGAAACCTGTGTTGAGTGTCTGAGGCATTCTGCTTTTTAGTCGAGTCCAGTGCCACTTTGTGAATCTCAGCAGTGGTTGTTACCACCTGATTGATAAAGGTATTGTCTCTTGAGTAAATTTCTTGGAGAGTGAGGCTTAATTCATACTTCGACGCACGACCATCGCCGGCGACCGACGCGCGTTCTTGCGTTCGGCGCCGACCCCGTCATGCGATTTGGTCGGCGTCCGATTGCGAGGCTGTTATTACTTGAGTCATTTCATAACGATGGTCGCCATCGCCGAAGTACGCTGGGAAGTCGGCGTCCAGATTTGATCTGGCGTCACGACGCCGATGGTCTTGCGTCGAAGTACATGTATAAACGAGGCATTGGCCTGTTGGAGGGTGCATCCTCACCTCAGTATTTAAAGGTCAGTTACGTCTGCTGTGGGAAAACAAGTCTGATATATTGATTCAAGGTGATTTATTACTCCATCTCTGCTGTTTCAGCTTGCCTAAACCTGCACTTGATTTGATGGACAGCATGCTGGAATTGGATCCAAACAAACGTTGTACTGCAGCTGCTGCCCTCAACTGCCCATGGTTGGTAGATGTTGAGCCAAGCAAAATAGCACCTCCTGAGTAAGTACAAGGCGTAGGACGAGGTCGAGAGTTAGTGGGACTTATCACCGAAGTCTCGTAAATTTTGTGGCTTAAATAAAATCAGAAGTATGAGCATCCATTGAGAAGTGACTCTACCAGAAACTGAACCAACGTCCTCAGATAATAAGAAGACACAGTGTGAACTTCAGGTATACTCTTCAGTTCGAACCTAATTAGCATTGTTAATTTCAGTTTTCCGAAGGATCAGGATTGTCACGAACTGTGGTGCAAACGCAGGAAGAAAAGCATACAAAAGGCGTTGAAGGCCGAACAACAAAGTGGTGGATCTGGTGGTAAACCGGGTTCCTCTGCCGGTCCGCCACCTTTACTCAAACCGGGTGTAAGGGATGATTCACGACGGGGACGATCAAAGGAACGTGAAGGTTCGAGACCAAAGTCCGAACCACGTGACGATTACAGACCTATGCCGACGAAAGCAAGTCTTGGAATCGGGAGTTTTTCTAAGGAGCAGGAGTCTATTCCTGG
>NMRB01000949.1:232207-248689 GCA_002633025.1 Notospermus geniculatus | reverse complement strand
CAGTGACTTTTCCACAATTGATCAGGGAAAACGCCCCCGGGGAAAACGCCCACTGACCACAAACATCAATGCTTCAACATTGTGTAACTTGCATTTCTGGGCCCAGTTTCACAAAGAATCTTAAGTCTAAAGTTTGACTTAAGTCATCATGTGACCAGGTTTCAGCAAATCAGATGGCTTCATTTCAGACTTAAGTTTTTTCTTAGACTTAAGATTCTTTGTGCAACTGGGCCCTGGTCACCATAGAACAATGGGCTCTGGTGACCATATGTGTGGTCACACATGGATGATTTTTACACACGACTTAGTTAACATCCATAGGAAAAGAATGGCACCATTTTTGTTTCAGTAGCTGTCATAAACTTCGTATGGCAGGCCAAGAAAGTTGGAGGAAAATTCTTTTGACTCACCCTGTAGTTGACATTTCATAGTCAATTTACGGAGTTTGGTTGCCAGGCCATGGTTTTCATTTTCACCTTTTAATAACTGGTGACAGATAGTGATATTCTCTTGGGTTCTATATGTAGGTCGGATTCTTTTTCGTTTTGTTTCAGCTGTTGAACATGGAAGGAATCTAGATTGTTACATGCACCTCTTCGGCACCATTGGTGATGATTCAAATACCAATACCGGTAATTCATTTTCTCCCACAAAGGATGCAGTCATATTCAGCAACAAAACAAGTTGTCATGTTGACGAAAGCACAATGAGGGTACGTGGCGTGGCAAGAAGTAGGCATAAATGAAATTTTCTATCCTGTAGACATTGCCCACAAAAAAACGGGACACCTGGTACAGTTTTCAACCATCTCCTAAAGATCTGATTGGTCTGAAATAAATTGTTGTGGTGGGTTGGGGTCAATAGAATTAGAAGGAGGTTCCTAAAGCTGACGGGGTTATTGTCGAACCCAGGTTCGATGTCGTCAAGTGAAAGAGTACCCTGGGTCCACTGTTACAAACTGTACCCAGGTTCTGATTTAGAAACCTAGGGACGAGCTCATTCTCAAGACCTCATCGGATATGTGAATTAGGTTGTTTTCACGATCTTCCACCAGGTGATACTGTTACCATGACACATGATCAGACACACCCGACCATGGCCATGCACATAATGACACATGCACACGTACATGGGAATGACACGTTTTTGTCCCGCTGGCGAGTTGATTAACTTTCTCTGTAAACCATCCGAGGTTGAAAACTGCCCAACTAGTCAAAAACAGAATTTGTTCAACTAATCTCTTCTTTAACGTTTGCGCGGCCATCTTGCATGCACAACAGTAAGTGACCGAGAACCTCGCCCCGAGGTCTCTAAATCAGAAGCTGGGGACAGTTTGTAACAAGAAAGTGGAGGACCCAGGGTACCGGTACAACTTCATTTGACGACATGGAACCCGGACAACAACCCCTTCAGCGTTCCTAAACGGTATCAAGCAAAAATCCAACATTGTTTTAGTGCGTCTATTCTAAACTGATGAGCAGTCTCAGGTGATTGTTTTAACACAACAGCCTCATGCACATGTAGTTTTTTGCTGTGCTACTTGATTTTTTTACTACCATTCTACATTCAACACCGCTTCATCAAAATACAACCTGCATCAATGATAAATGGTTTGAAATTGGTACATGTAATTTATGCTTTTTGAAAGTTGTCCGTACGTGGTTTGCCCGTTTCCTCAATGTCTCAGCTGAGCACCTGGCCATCGGACCTCTTGTTCTTTACAGAGCGGCCTTCAGCCACTTGAACGTAAATCTCTCCTCGGAACTTGTAGTGTGCCACTTAATAAGAATATACCCTGCCCCAGGTATATTTGTGTGTACTGCCCAAAGCCAGTTAACTCATCCTATACTTCCGATATCGACAAGAAAAACAACCATAGATGTGTCGCCATTCCAGCGGTAAGCATCATGAAACAGTGCAAGAATTCTAAGACTGGGCAACTGTGCTGTGAGGTAATTCGTATTTGTCTGAAAATCATGTGTTATTCAGTTGTTTATGCACTGGAATATACACGCAGAATTCGCCGCGTCCAACCACGTCAGTCGCAACTTAGGTTGGTAGGAGTTTTATGTCAACCTCCCTGGTTTTAGTGAGGTTAAGAAACCATACGTTAACGCTAACGCTAACGTTATTGACATCATTTTGACGTCACATCGAATGAATCTGTTGTATTTCTTCGGGGAGTGACGTCATTTTGACGTAATTAGCGTTAGCGTTAACGTATGGTTTCTTAAACTCACTATTATGTGACCCTCCCCGTAATGTTTGCCGTATTTCTTTTCAGCTTGAAAGAAAGAAGTACCCCTGCACACGAGACAAATCCGTGATAACTGACGGTGTTAATGGGGCTTTGAGCGTCCAAGCGTCCACCTTTTTAGCTTTCCTTACTGCAACCATGGCAAAGGTCCTTTGGTGGTGCGATGGTTAACCATCGGACTCGAGATTAAAGCCAAGCGCACATTTGCGACAAAACTCAATGCGTTAAGAGCGGTTTACACATGCAACTTTTCGTATGCAACTTGTTGCATAAACCTGCTGAGACCAAAAAGTGTCATCAAAGTTGCGTGTGTGAACTGGCATGCAACTTGTTGCGACTAGATGCTGGATGTTGCCATGTGTAAACGTCACAGGTAAACTGCAACAAGTTGCGGGTTGCAGCAACTTACAACCTAGTGTAAACCGTCCTTTAAGGGCGGTTTACACTAGGTTGCACCAAGTTGCAAGTTGCTGCAACCTGCAACTTGTTGCAAACGAACTGGGACGGTTTACACATAGAAAAATCGATGCAACATCCAGCGTGATTGAGTTGCAACAAGTTGCATACGAAAAGTTGCATGTGTAAACCGCTCTTAACGCATTGAGTTTTGGTCTCAGCAGGTTTATGCAACAAGTTGCATACGAAAAGTTGCATGTGTAAACCGAGTTTGAGTTTTGGTCTCAGCAGGTTTATGCAACAAGTTGCATACGAAAAGTTGCATGTGTAAACCGCTCTTAACGCATTGAGTTTACACTAGGTCCGTTTACACTGGGTTGCACCAAGTTGCAGCAACTTGCAACTTGTTGCAAACTACCTGGGACGGTTTACACATAGAAAAATCGATGCAACATCCATCGTGATCGAGTTGCAACAAGTTGCATATCCGTTTACACATGCAACTTTTATGAAACTTTTTGGTCTCATCAGGTTTATGCAACAAGTTGCATGAAGTTGCATATGAAAAGTTGCATGTGTAAACGGGTCTTTAGGGGTGTTTTAAAAGGTGACTGGCCCAGCGCTGTCAACTCCGGCGTCATTCCGCCGGCTCAGCATTGAGTTTTGCCCTCCATGTGCTCAGATCCATGTGTGCCATAGTCGGTTTACGAGGGGTGCACCCATTTTCCGAACGTAAATGTCTAATCCATCGACCAAGAAGCATAGGCCTAACTATGAAGCAGTGGCAGCCCCCTTCCATAAACGGACTTACGCACACGCACACGCACACATGGATAACCTGCTTCAACCTGGTGTGACAGGGATCAAAGGCCCCTGAGTTCATATTCATAAAACCTTTATATTACATGTATTAGGCTCACTTAATATTCATAAAACCTTTATATTAGGCTCACTTGCTAAAGTGCCCAAATTTGTACAGACCAATGTATAGTCCAAGCACAGGAACATGTATCGTTGAAGCAGAAGGGTCCCTTTGGGACCCTTACTGACAACACTAATATAAGTGTTGTCAGTAAGGGTCAAAGGGACCCTTCTGCTTCAACGATACATGTTTCTGTGGTCCAAGTCAACAGTTTGAACACGAACACAAGTCAGTGTTAAACAAGCCTGGTGGCGACCCCCGTAATTAACGGTACAAGTTCCTGTGTTCAGATCATGAGACTGCAGTTAGTTGCTGAATACATGTAGATGTTTTGTTTGGGCAGCGGAAAGAAAATCGATAGCAGGACAAGTCCTTACATTCAAACAGAGAAAATCTTTGTACATAAAAGAAAAGACATGGAGAAAAACAAGCCGGGTGGCGACAGGGGTTCGCTATGTCGAATAATGGTTGGGGAGAAGGCAGGAATGTGGAGGAAGTGATGACTGTATGACTGGATAGGCCCAATACATGTTTTACATGCGTTCCCATGCGAAATAAAACGCAAGATCATTAAAATGCACGATAAAAATATCCAGAAAGGTATAAGAAGAAACAAAAAAATAATGGGGAACCCGCTCACCGACAGGTCGGCGCTGCGAGCGCTTGTACCGAAACGACGTCATTGACGTCATTTTAGGTGTCATTGACGTCATGTTAGGTGCTGACGTTGCGTCATGAAAAAATTGCCTGTACATATTTCTACAGGAAAAATGACACAAAAGACGTTGCTTTTATTTTCATTGTATCTCTTTATTTAAAAAAAAAAGCAATGAGATTAAAAGAAAATTTCATCTGCTACAAGGTGACGTAAGTTTTATTGTTGTGCAACCAACACAAATGGTTGATTTTCACGCCAGAAATAAATAGAAATAACGTTAGAAAAACAGAGACTTCGGTACAAACGCTCGCAGCGCCACGTCGTGACGTTAGTGTGCGGGTTCCTCATTAGTCAACATGGTAATTTACCATTCTTGACACTAGAGGGCGTATTACGGGGCGTATTCTTGACACTAGAGGGCGTCTTGACACTAGAGGGTGTATTACCTTGACACTAGAGGGCGTTCCAAATAACACCCTCTAGTATCGATCAGCCACCGCCATGTTGAAAAGAAGTGCAGCGCAATAATATGTGTAAGGATTCCTTACCATTGTGAAGCGGTCCCTAATGGTAACTCCATTAATAGGAGGAGTGATGCGGTCAAACATGGCGGTGACTGATCGATGACAGTGTCTATTTGTGTAACGTAGTGGAGAAAATGGGCACTGTTGTACAGTTTGGGTAATTTACATAGCCTTCAGTTGACGTCATCGAGTCATGATCAGTGTCTCACTCATGTATGTCATATATTTTGCTCGATGCAAAGTTTGAGTGGGCCGTATAAACAACTGAGGGCATGAAAATAAAAAAATCACTTAGTTATTGAATGACAGCAGCTGGATTGGCCTGAAAACCCGGGGGAAACAAAGCGAATATAGTCCATAATCCCACCTCAATCTGACCGCACAACGTTTTGACGTCATCACCAATGGTGTTGACGGTGTGCTTCTAGGCTACCTTAGCAACGACGTCACTGAGTTTTGGCAAGCACGTCAATTATTGGACTGACAGGGAATTCGCCTATGACATGAGCGTGTGTGTTGATGCGTTTTCCTTTTCAGTTCGAAGTCCTCGCATCGTCATAATCATATGGACCTAATGGCACGATCAACTGGTCAATCAAGTCACGTCCCAAAATCTCGCCCAACAAAATAGCAAACCAATCAGGAAATTCAAACACCACCGCCCTATGTTTTTTTAAAAACATTTCTTGTTATATGTGTGAATGGGAAGTATTATCGGTAGAGGTTCGGTTTGTTGGGAAGGGCTTAAAGGGATATAATTCGATTTTGGATGCTTTCGGCTTCGACCGAGGGATTCTAATTCCCTAGGGAGGGGTTTACCCCTTCCACCGGTTGGGGCCGGGGGCCTCCGAGGCAAGGTACATGTATTTATGGGCGTCGGTGTTATTGGATTTGGAGGCCCCTGGCTCCAACCGAAGAGAGCCGAGGTTTTTAGAATGTTTGAGTTCTGGAAAATTAAAAGGCATTGGTTTTCTTGTGATCAATGGTTAATCCCAGAGTTTTTAGTTCCCTTTTTTTGAGTTTTGGGGGAGTATTGGGAGGAAGAGTATTGGGAGCTTGAGTATTGGGAGAGTGAGTATTGGGGGGTTGTATTATTTTTTGGTTGCGTATCGTGGATGGAGAGGCTTCTGGCGAATGCCTCTCATCACCAATACTTTATCGTCAAGGAGAAGTGAGAGATTTCGCTGATCACTCGGGAACTGCTAAGGTCACGAGTGATCTTGCGTAATCGCGAACTTCGATCGTGGTCATTTCGAATGAGGATATCGGACAAGTGGTGGCGAAGGGAGAGGCGTGTCAGATGTATTCCGGATGCGGGTTGGAGAACTCTTCTCGGTTGCTTTTCCCCGCCCGCCCTCCCTCCCTATGGCACTCCATTGGGCGTATTACCCGGCGTATTAGTTGTTTCTCTCGTTTCTCTTTGGCGAATGCCTCTCATCCCCAAATCTTTATCGTCAAGGAGAAGTGAGAGATTTCGCTGATCACTCGGGAACTGCTAAAGATCTGATTGATGTTACGAGTTACCGGATACCAGCCTCATAGCATTCATCTCATTCCATTAATTTATGCACGCTGTAGAATGACAGCTGCCCCAAACACATGAACTAGGTCATACCTTCGTGTTCTGATCCCATTGGTACGTCCTAAATAATCCCTGAGAATCATGTTGACGCGAAGTTAATTCAGGAACAATCAGAAACTCAGCAAGTTTGTCAGCGAATCGAGAGGGATATGACCAAGACGGGATAGAAGCTTCACTGTGATTGGCCGGATTCGGCGGAGTTCAGTACTTCACTGCTTCCCCAACGAAATGGCATGGATGTCGCCAGGTTCTGAACCAAGCGCGAGTTGGGGAGCAGGTGTTATATCTGCCAGTGTTTCTGTGGGTCAGTGTGTCCCCTTATTGTTTGGGAAACGCTGACAGATAGATCGACATGTTTCTCTCTGTGTCCTCTATTGTCAAGTCAACGCTTATTCCGTCAGACAATAGCAGGGGAACACTCACAGAATGAGATGGGGAACACTGGCAGATGTTACACCGGTTTTGAAGACCCTGGGTGCGAGGATGATGTGGAATGGGCCGGGTCTTTTGCTCTTCTCTAAAAACCATGATTCATCATGTACCAGAATCCAGGTAAAAAGACACTGGAAAAAAAGACACCGGAAAAAAAGACATAGTAAAAAAGACACTGGAAAAAAAGACACTGGTAAAAAAGTCACTGGAAAAAATGTCACCAGAAAAATAGACACTGGAAAAAGTCAATGGAAAATTAGACACTGGGAAAAAAGAGTCACTTTTCACAAAACCATCACTCATTGTTGCATGATGAGGAAATGGACAATTCAGGCAAGGTGTTCCCCTATTAACCCTGCCCCCCGACCCCTCATATGAGCAATATGACGAGTGGGCTAAGTCGGGGAAGAAGGATGACTGCCTCTGCCTGGGGCAAATTCCAAGAATTTCGACATTGAAACCTATGAACTACAGTTAAACCCCTCTAAGTGGACCAGGCGTGGGACCGGGTCAAACTGGTCCACATAGAGGGGTGGTCCACATAAAGGGGGTTGGCATTTTCGAAATATTGGAGTCCTACGGTGACACTACCACTTTCACCACATACATGACAAAAGGATCCCATGTTGATGTTTACTTACCCCTTCGATGTGAGTGAGTCATTCAATGTTGATTAGCTTGACTGACTTTTTGTCTAGCTTACACCAAAGGTGTTAATTGTTTGTTTATTCCTGGGACCAACAAAAAGCCAATGGTGTGAGATCTAGCTTTTCCATGTGTTTGGTGTAACCATGGACCACGCGAATACCTAGATTTTGCATCTTCTGGTCCACATAGAGGGGTCACCATGCACTTTGGGACCCTACTTTTGGTGGTCCAGGTCGAGGTAGAGGGGTGGTCCACTTAGCTAAAGGAAAATGTGAAGGATTTATTTGGGACCGACAAAAATCGATCCACATAGAGGGGTGGTCCACATAGAGGGATGGTCCACATGAGGGGTTTCACTGAAGTTATTGGAAACATGAGGGATGTCAGACAGTTTCAGATTGCTCAACTTTGTGCTCCAATGCTTACAGGCCACTTGTTTTTTCAGTGGTGATCACAGCTTTGGATGGGAAACCACCTGCAGGATGGAGTAACTATACGAAGGCAATCACACTTGACAATGACCCACAATTCAGAGGGTACACAACTCTTAAGGTCCACCACAGCCCGAAATCCCATAAGTCTGATATTTTTGCTCTGCTGATGTAAGCCAAAACAAAAAAAAACTGTGTCTTATTTCAGCTTGACACAACATGTCCAATCCACCTATTGTGCTAACAGTACAATCTCAGGAATCCTGAGTACCGGTGTAATTTTTCCAGTGACTTTTTACCAGTGTCTTTTTTCCAGTGACTTTTTTACCAGTGTCTTTATTTCCAGTGTCTTTTTTACTGTGTCTTTTTTCCGGTGTCTTTTTTACCGTCTACCCATGTGCCAACTGCTATCAGGCATTCATTGTGTGTATAGCCTGCATTGCGTTTATATTTGTTTTGTTGAAAAGAATGATAAGTGATAAGAGAAAAAAATGTTATCACCAACTCAATCGATATTTTGCATGATTTCTTGTACATGTACATGACGCCTATCTACACGTTTAACTCTGTTTCTGGGGGCGGGGGTCACTATGTCGTATGCCTATTACATGTAGTTCCATTCGAAACGACCTGAGGCGAACTGCTTATCTGTCACTGGGCTGCGCATTTCACCTCGGACACAAGTCCAAGGCAGCCATATTGTTTATCAACAAACCCACGTGACCGACCATGGGACTATTTTAGCCGAATTTTGGCCCGTTAAGATGTTCAACCTTATTTGCTGGATTATTTGAGCCACATTATCACTGATTATATATAAACTTACCGGTATCTCACCCAATCTGCCATTATTATTGATCAATAACGCAACGTTTTTGTGTGCCCTATTTTGTTCATGCACAGGTGTGATGAGGCGAACCGCATCTGAATTCTCACAAACGGGCAGCAATCGTTGCGCGTTCAAGATGGCTGCCTTGGAATTGTGTCCGAGGGGAAATGCGAGCCGTCACGGAAATTGCCGAGCAGTTGCCTTCGGAAGTTCCGAATGATGTAGTTCCATGATCAGATTCACATCCAATATC
This sequence comes from Notospermus geniculatus, assembly GCA_002633025.1. Taxonomy (NCBI): domain Eukaryota; kingdom Metazoa; phylum Nemertea; class Pilidiophora; order Heteronemertea; family Lineidae; genus Notospermus; species Notospermus geniculatus. The sequence goes on along the minus strand of NMRB01000949.1, from coordinate 239,757 downwards.
AAATTCGCCCTAATATATAAGTGTGGATTAAGATGTCGCCATTCGCTGTTGTGTTCACTGTTGTGGCTGTTGTGGGGATAATCCTGCCTCCCAGTGTGACTCCAGAATTTCCTGCCTGTACCAACAACTGCGGTAAGCAATCAAATCATCTTTCACCTGCTGATTTAGATCTTTATTGGACAGAAGATGTCGTAGGATCTTTGCCCAAGAAGAAGATGGGAAGATTATTGGTCTATTGAGAACGGGCGCGGTTTCACCGAAGAAACCTGCGATCTTTATCTTGACCAGTCCCAGGAATCCGTCGTATCTGGTCAAAGAAATTCAGTTCATTTCAGATATTTCGGTGGAGGACTTTGCCGTTCATGATTTGAGACCAATCAAATCAGGGAAATCCTGCCATGTTAGTTTCAATGTGACCTTCAAGAACAGAGCCGATGGGCATAAAGTTGCGAAAGGTTTGTTACCACCCGTGCATTTCGATTTCATCAAAGAAAGTTTGATGGACTCTTCTAACGATGACGTTTACCTCAGGCCGGAGTGGACACAATTCATATTTAATTTCCACATTAATTCCGATTTTATGTCCACATTAAATCACGAGTTTATGTCCACACTAAATCAACCAATCACTGCTGAGTTTTTAATGTGGATATAAAATCGCACTCCTTATTTAAAGATAATGTATCACGGGTATTTTCGCGGGCCACGAAATTCATTGTTTATTTACATTTTGTTTGTTTATGTCCAGGCTTTCTTTGTCTTATGAGCAATTTGTTGGTGGCATGCCCCTCGAGAAATTCTGTTGATTCCAAAAGTGTTCATTTTGGTGGGTTGGCACGTCCCAAAAGTCCAAAATAACATAATGTAAACATCCATGTTTACAAACATTGAATGTAAACAATGAAGTCGTGATATATTATCTTTAATGTCGATATAAATTCCTATTTTATGTCCATATCAAATCAGGAATTTATGTCCACATAAAATCGACCAATCACAGATAAGGACTTTTGGGCGGAAGTGAGACCATAAAGGAATCAACCATAAAGGTTCAACTGACAAATTTAGCATTTTATAAATGTGGACAATATCCCTTTAAAACCCAACAGATTTGCATTCTGACGTTTCCATGTGATAGGCAAGACCCTTCTGCACATTCACTGCAAATTCTGTTGAATTCCGACTAGTTGGTCTTATGATACAAAAGGTCTGAACTAATGAGAACCCCACGAACGATGTGTGTTCAGGGTCATCGGTGTACATTTGAATAGGCTGACGTATATGGCAGGCCAGAGTGGACACAATTCGTATTTTATATCCATATAAATTCCTATTTTATGTGGATATATATTCGTATTTTATGTCCATATATACTCCGACCAATCAGAATGACTTTCTTTATATGCACAATAATTCATTTTATATACACATAAATTCGATTTTATATACACATTAATTCGATTTTATATACACATAAAATCAATTTTATATACACATAAATTCGAATATATCTACACATAAATTAAACTGGGCGAATTTATATCCACATAAATTCCGATTTTATATGGACATAAAATCAGCCAATCAGAGTAGCGCTTTATATGTGTATATATATTCACTTCCGTATCAGATTTGCTCACTTCCGTATGGAAAATACGTTCAGCCAATGGGAACCCACGACCCACAATGCAGCTGTGCGATGAAACGATGGTTCCCATTGGCTGAAAGTATTTTCGATACGGAAGTGAGCAGATCAAATACGGAAGTTCGAATTATCAATACGGAAGTGAATATATATACACATATAAAGCGCTACTCTGATTGGCTGATTTTATGTCCATATAAAATCGGAATTTATGTGTATATAAATTCGTCAACTTTATTTTATGNAATTCAAAGCATTATGTTGGCAGGTTCATGTACCTCTTCACCACAAAAAAAGTTGAAGCTCGTGCCTATTACGTAAAGCCAAAATTCAGGCAGTGAGAGACATCTGGTGGCAACACAGGAAGTGTATCCCTCAGTAAGCTCATCGTTCGCAGTTAAACCTTTATGGTTGATTCCTTTATGGTGAGACGGATTGTAGGACGGAAGCGATGCAATTGTGGACGCAAGTGATCGGGCACTCATTTCCGCCCAAAAGTCCTTTTCCGTGATTTGTCGATTTTATGTGGACATACATTTAAATTGCTGACTTAATATGGACATAAAATAGGAATTTATATGTACTTTAAATAAGGAGTGCGATTTTATATCCACATGGAATGCGATTTTATACCCACATTAAAAACTTAGCTGCGATTGGTTGATTTAGTGTGGACATAAATTCGTGATTTAATGTGGACATAAAATCGGAATTAATGTGGACATTAAATATGAATTGTGTCCACCCCGGCCTGCGATACACGTACACTGAACGGGGAAGGCTTTACGCGGTTTTCGAAAAGAGTATCGCCCTCATTTTAGTCGCTAGTGTGCGGCGCCCTTTAAGGGCTCCGCACACTGGCGACTAAAATGGGGGCGACTACCGATGCGACTACTACGTCGCCTGCCGTAATTACCTTTGCGGTCGATCAGTGATGTCATCCACGGCATCACTGATCTCCCAAAGAAGCATTTGTCGCAAACAAGTCAACAAAAACTAAAAAAACTGAAAAATGTTCAGTCGCTTCTGTGGTCGCAAGGCCGGTCGCCTACAAAATCGCTCGAAAAAATCGCTAGTCTGCGGTGCCCTTTAGGTATCCCGTCTAAACGCAAATGAGACCCGATGCGGGTCGATCGGATCCAATCGGATCGAATCTGAATGTGTTTTTTTGGTGTCGTCTAAACGGCCCTACTGCCTACACTCTTACAGGTAGTTGAATTTGATCATAATGTGATAATTATAGGATGCACAAACAATGGTTACTTTCCCCATTTTCGAGAGATATTAACGTGATATTCTCTTGGGTTCAGCAAATTGTAGGTCGGATTCTTTTTCGTTTTCTTTTAGCCGTTCCACCAGTAGTAAATTTTGATTGTCACATATTCAGCGCCATTGACAATAGAGTCGGTGATGATTCAAGTGTCAGTGATACATTTCCTGCCAAGGACGCAGTCAAATTCAGCGACAAAACAACTTGTGATGTTGACGAAAGCGCAATGAAGGTATGTGGCGTGGCAAGTAGGCCTAAATGTAATTTTCTATCCAGGTGAAAAAGTAGGTTATCATATTACATTGGGATGTCAAGTTCCTGATAGTACATCAAGTGAAAAATCCAATATTGTTTTAGTGTCTGTCGTACTTGATTTTTTGTACTATTAAAGGACCACCGTATTGCTTCCCAATCCTGCGTTACACCTACCCGCGTTAAGGGAGACCTCTATTGATGACTTGGTAAACTACGCATGCTACTACGTGCATTGTAGTGTAATCATACATTCTCCAACACTGGGGCGAAAGGGCTACAGTATTGGAGAACGGGTACGGTGGCGCCGGCTGTCGACAGAAAGTGGCAATACTGTGGTGCTTTAAGCAGCGAAAAAGTTCTCTGTCGCAAAGTTACTGTGATGACTTTTTATCCATCCTGGCCATCTTCCGACCACTTTTGAAGAAAAAATCTTTCTTGCCTAATTACCATTCTTCATTCAACACCCCTTTCTCAAAATACAACGTGCATCGATGATGAATGATTTGATAACCTGTGCTTCTGCAAGGTTGACCGTGGTTTGCCTGTTCCCTCAATGCCTCAGCTGAGCGCCTGGCCATTGGACCTCTTGTTCTTTACAGAGCGTTCTTCAGCCACTTGAACATAAATCTCTTCTCGGAACTTGTAACATGTCACTACCCTTCCCCAAGTATATCTGCATGTACTGCCCGAGGCCAGCTAACGCATCCCATACTGCAGATATCAACAAGAAAAACCATAAAAAATGTGTCGCCATTCCGGAGGTAAGCATCATGAAACAGTGCAAGAATTCCAAGACTAGATAACTGTGAGATAAACCGTGTTTGTCTGAAAATCTGGTGTATCTGTTCTAAACTGCAAGCAGTCTAACGTGATTGTACTAAATGAACTCTGCAGATTGCAGCTTCATGATGCACATGCCTTTTGCTGTGCTACTTGATTATTTTTACTATTACCATTCTTATTTCAACACCCCTTTCTCAAAATACAACGATGGTATGATAATTTTTACTTCCTCACGGTTGGCAATGGTTTGCCTGTTTCCTCAATGTCTCAGCTGAGCGCCTGGCCATTGGATCTCTTGTTCTTTACAGAGCGCTCTTCAGCCACTTGAACGTAAATCTCTCCTCGGAAATTGTAGTGTGCAAATTAAGAATACACCCTGCCCCAAGTATATCTGTGTGAATTGCCCAAGGCCAGCTAAAGCATCCTACACTTCGGATATCAACAGGAAAAACAACAGAAAATGTGTCGCCATTCCAGAGGTAAGCGTCATGAAATAGTGCAATAATTCCACCAAGACTATTAGACCAAGAGACAAGACCAGAAAAGAGGGCTATTTCTTAAGTTTCGTGGTGATGTCGTGGTAACTATAAACTTCCTCCTGCATTATAAGAAGATGGATATGCTGAATGCATTTCAACTTGTTACCACAAGCAATTTTCCCCAGTTTACAAGATGGCCGCCCTTTTTAAAGGGCCAAAGTAGTAGGGGTCAAAAATCTGATGTCTTCAAATCATATCATCATTGGTATCAAAATAAAGGTCTCAGTGAGTACAACAGCATTGCATGGGTTTTATTCGCCAAAATGTACAGTGCAAGCCTTGAGGGGGGTCCAAAAGGGCCAAAAATCCAACATTTGACCCCTTCCCACCAGTTCCAAGGGGGCTGCACGTGAATGAAAACAATTGATTTCAACATTGCTCTCATAGAGCTCCAAAAAAATACCAATGATGACAACCTTTGGGTAAAGGTTTTTGAGATACCAAAAAAGGGCCCAAAAAGGGTCATAATTTATGATCCTGAAAACTGTTACCCAAAGGGTGTCATCATGAGTATTCTTTTGGAGCACTATGAGAGCAATGTTGAAATCAATTGTTTTCATTCACGTGCAGCCCCCTTGGAACTGGTGGGAAGGGGTCAAATGTTGGATTTTTGGCCTTTTTGGACCCCCCTCAAGGCTTGCACTGTACATTTTGGCGAATAAAACCCATGCCATGCTGTTGTACTCACTGAGACCTTTATTTTGATACCAATGATGATATGATTTGAAGACATCAGATTTTTGACCCCTACTGTTAATCCCTTTGGCCCTTTAAAAAGGGCGGCCATCTTGTAAACTGGGGAAAATTGCTTGTGGTAACAAGTTGATATGTGTTCAGCATATCCATCTTCTTACAATGCAGAAGGAAGTTTTCAGTTACCACGACATCACCACGAAACTGAAAGATAAATGGACTTGTCTCGTGGTCTATAGCTAACTGTGAGGTAAACCGTAGGCTACTTGTCTGAAAATCAGGTATAGGCATATTATTCAGTTGTTATGCACTCCAATGGAATATACACTGACCACAGCAGGAGAGTTCGCGGGCGGGGAAAATAGGGTCGTATTTTAGAACGTTCCTTGGTCAACCTTTAGGTCTATTGTAAAACCATCGAGAACAATAGATTTAAGGAGGACCTTAATGTTCAGGAACGTTCTAAAATACGACCCATAGAGTTTTCGCCAAGTCCCCGAAACGCCAACGCCAGCAGCGAACAGTAGGATAGGCGCTCGCGTCGGCGTTTCGGGAGCTTTGCGAAAACTCTCTATTCGCCGCGTCCAACCACGTCTTTCCACGAGGCATGTGCGGGCGCGGGCGGAAAAAAATCGATCCAACGTATTTCCCTTTTTAGCTGTTGTGGACGGGCGCGGACGCGATTTTTCGAATCGGTCATGTAGCGATTTTATCCGCCCCCGCTTGCTGCCCGCCCGTATTTCGTCATCATTTCCTTTCAATTCCCCTGGAATTCCAACCGACCCGAAGACCAACTCCCGCGTCTGTGCCTGTTTCGTGGAAATACAGCGCCTGCACCCGCACTCGTGCCCACCACCGCCTCCGCCTCGTGGAAATGCAGCTCCACTACGGAGCGATTTTGCGGCGAGCGGTGCGTTTTTCACAGGGGTTTGGATAATCCTTCGATGGTTTAACAATACATAGGCCCGTACCGGTATTCTGAAAGCTCACTCACACTCTACTCATACTCAAGTGAGTTTGGAAAATGGCCGTCGATTTAAGTCCCAGTCTCGTGTTGTATCTGACCTTGTGGCTGAGGCCAAGGAACGTTATAGAAATAACCTGCTGGAATCACTTTGTACATCCCAATCTAGTTCCAAGAACTACTGGTATCTCATCAAAAAGCTCATGGGTAAGAAGTTCAGCCCTGCCATTCCGTCGATTGAGGACAATAACATGGTTGCGTGTATAATGATCTGGGGAAAGCGTCACTATTTCTTAATAGGTTTACCTCTAAGTTTCATCACTCTCATAATGATACAATACTTCCAGCTTGCCCACGAAAGACCAACTCTTCACTTTTACATATAGCAGTTAACAGAGAAGCAGTTAAGAAAACTTTAATGAACCTTGATACATCGAAAGCCTGTGGTGATGATGGTATCAATAATAAAATGCTAAAACTGGTTGCGTCATGTATCGATGGCCCACTCGCAATTCTCTTTCATAGACTTGTAAACTCTGAAACGTTTCCTGATTGCTGGAAACTTGGCAATATTGTGCCAATATTTAAAAACAAGGGTGCTACTACTGCCATATCGAGTTATCGCCCTGTGACGTTGTTGAACTCTTTATCTAAAATATTCGAACGTGTAATATATGACAGTATATCATCCTATGCATTGCAGAACAGTCTATTATACCAATATCAATCAGGGTTCATAAAAGGTCATGACACTACCAAGCAATTAATTCACATTACACACATGATCCTTTCTAATCGCAGCTCCTCGTTGGCTACTCGTGGTGTCTTTTTAGACATAGAAGGCGCTTTTGACGCCATTCCTCACTACCTTCTGATCCACAAGTTAAGAGCATATGGGTTAGGAAACAGAGTCGTTAGCTTATTGTCATCATATCTTTCTAATAGGAAGTTGAGAGTGAAAGTCAACAATTGTTTCTCAGATTGGTCCAAACCAGGTGAAGTTAATAGTGGAGTTCCGCAGGGGTCTATACTTGGGCCACTTCTCTTCTTGCTCTATGTGAACGATCTGGCTGACGTAGTTCGAAACTGTAAACTCTACTTGTATGCTGACGATTGCGCCCTCTTTTTACCTGTTGATCGTAATCGAAATGTGGGTGACTCTAATGAGCTCCTTCAGAGCGACTTGAATCGTTTGAATGCCTGGTCAAATACGTGGAAGCTAAACTTTAAGGGCAGTAAGAGCAAGGAAGTTCTATTCAAATGGCCTCTCACACCAGACTTGCCGCTTCCTCATCTACGTCTCAACAATGAGTTAATACCTAAAGGCAATTCTCACAAATATCTTGGGGTCATTTTTGATTCGTCCCTTAATTTTCACCAGCATATAGACAATATCGTTCA
>NMRB01000949.1:211928-225306 GCA_002633025.1 Notospermus geniculatus | reverse complement strand
GGGCATAGTTGGACAGATGGACTGACACCCTGACGCCACTGAATACCTATTTGACTAGCTCCGCTGACCTTTGGTCAGCTGAGCTAAAAAGGTGGACCTTAATGTTAAGGAACGTTCTAAAATACGGCCCTTAGACTCGTGTAGCTTCACTAATGCACCCACTTCCACCCATGCATTTGACGAAGTTACGCGCGTCTAAGTCTTAGGGCCGCATTCATGTGCATTTCAATAGCTTGCAATGACAATGAAGCTAACGCTTTCCTAAGCATTTTAAAAGCAAGTGGCATCAATGTCAATGAAGTTTACCGTTTATCCTATTGGCGGCCTACAACTCAAAGGCCATTAATGCCGAATGGGTCAATGTCGTCCTGGGTATACCTTATGTTTACCCAGGATCATCCTGGGTAATCCTTTTCTTACCCAGGACGGCCCTGGGTAAACATAAGGATCCTTAACTTTACCCAGATTGGAGTTCCCGAGTGGTGTAGTGAGGTTGATATTTAGCGTAAATCATGAAATGAAGGGTGGCCTCGAACTAGGCCTATAGCTCCTAAGTCCTTGAGAATTTACTATCGGTCCGTTTTGAAAAGTTGTAGGGATTGGTCTTTTCTCCCTATTCCACACACCGGAGCAGGTATAGCGGTAATTTTCAGCCCTTTCGAGTTATGATCGTACTGCATGTTCTGCAAAAAGTAAATTCATGAAAATGGCGAAATGCACACGGATTATACATGTTCTACCTTGGCGTATAGCTCCTAAGTCCTGGCGAATTTACTATCGGTCCCTTTTGAAAAGTTGTAGGGATTGGTCTTGTCTCCCTATTGCAAACCCCGGAGGAGGTATAGCGGTAATTTTCAGCCCTTTTTAGCAATGATCCTACTGCATGTTCGCTGCCGAAAGAGACGCACGTACCAAATTCCATCCTCGGAGCGATCAGCACGATTCGGCGGGAACTCCCAAGCTGGGTAAAGTTAAGGACCCTTATGTTTACCCAGGATGATCCTGGGTAAAGAAAATGATTACCCAGGATAATCCTGGGTTAACATAAGGTATACCCAGGACGACATTGACCCATTCAGCGCCATTAATGACGGGAAATGCTTCCATCCAAAAAAAACTAATTGATATGCACTGATATCAAGACCACAAATTGTCATTTTTACAAAATGCTGTGCAGAGCGACGGGGTGTGACAGTAAAGCAGAATAATGCAAATGTTAATACTGATAAGTACTACTACTGGTTGTCAATACTTTTCTCTGGTACATCCGTGAGCCAGGATATTTTACTGCTTCTTTCCTCTCCATAGTGCGTTACTCGAAGTCACTGGCGACCATAATTACTCGCAACCAATGCCATGCAAAGTTTGACCGAACCTAGTACGACGATGACATGCAGACCGCTGCTAACGTTGTACACGTCAAGAAACACTTATGTATATCGTTATGCAGTGTCAGTGTGTCCAAATTGTTCTTTCATTTTTGACTTCACACATTTGATATCCTGTCCCCATCCCAAACGTGTTTGTGGTTCATGATTTTTCCGCTCTATGCTTTTCAAAAACTGCATACCGTTCTCTCTGCAAAGAAATGAGAGTTCTAAGGTTGAAAACAAGTACATTGACTGTACAAGTAGGTGACGATTGTGACCCATCTTCCCGATGGTGGAATGCCGACTTCCCCCAGCACGACTTTTATTACAAGCGAAACGTCATTTTGTAAACCAAAGACGTTGATAATGAAAGTGGACAATGATTGTCGACACATTTTAGTAAACAGTAGCGCTCAGAATCTTGGCTGGAACAGGAGGCCAGGATCGTCAAAAATGAAACAGAAAATGCGACAAGACACGGAGTGCGACTCTTCGAATACAAATATCAGAACAATTGCGGATCATTGACATATGTCCGGCAAACCTTGGCGGCTTGAAACTTCTGCCTGCACCGTCGATTTGCAACCCAAGTCAATGACGTCACTTTTGGGGAAAAGCTTCCAATGCTCATGGTGGAGGCGGCTTTTTACATTCACAATGCAGGCGAGTGTTCCAAATATCGTGGATGCTCGACTGCGGTTGTACTTGCTCTTTCGGAAAGGATGAGGAGGACAGGACCTTCCAGTGATAACGGGACGACCCTGTTGGTTACACCCTCCGAATATGAGGTATCGGACACCTGTTAAATCATAGAAAAACTGATGAGAATATCTGATGCCCCAAACAAGAACCTGAACCGCCAAGATCCCGTCCCTGCATAACCTCCTGCATGTCTCTACTAATGCCCTTAGTTCTCCTATTCTGGCTACAGGTCAACACTATCTGGGCCGTATATACCAAACGAAGATTATCTTGAACTCAGGTTGAGCCACAACTTTTCAATTGTTCAGGTTTGGGCAGGGCATGATGTGACAATGGAAAAGTTGTGGCTCAACCTGAGTTCAAGATAATCTTTGCTTGGTGCACACGGGCCTAAAGATAAATTCGATTGCAAAATACCAATTGGTCAGGTAAATACCAATTGGACAGGTATTTTTTTCTAAATTCATTACAATTGCAGCTAAAGCTTACTTACTCCTTACCAGCAGGGGCCGGTTGTTCAAAGCACCGATAGCAGCTATCGGTGGATAAACCTGTGATAACTTTATCCACCGATAGCAATTGGGTTGTTCAAAACAACGATAACTTTTAACTGCCGTTAAATCACCGATAACTTTAACCCAGCCTTTGGGGTACCGATATCTTGCCGATAAGAGTTATCGGAGGAAACAAAATGGCCGCCCATAGAATGCTGCTTTACCCAAATCTGGTGAGAAAACCCAGATCTTTTCGCCATTATGAGAGTGATCTGGACAGGTGCGATGACAATGCACTGAGACAAAGGTACAGATTTGGCAGAGACAGTATATTGTATATTACTGACTTGATAAGAGACCAATTGGAAAGAGACCAACCAACAGAAACTGTGCCCTCCCTGCTGAGAGACAAGTGATGTTGGCCTTGCGATTTTATGCATCTGGGTCATTCCTGCAGATTGTTTCCGACTTGCAAGGATATGACAAAGGAACAGGGAGCAGAGTTGTTGTGGCTGTATCAAATGCTCTGGCCAGCCTCAAAGATGACTTCATCAAGTGGCCATCACAAGAGGAAAAAGTTCGCATCAGGGCAGGTTTCTTTGAAATGGCTGGCTTCCCAAATGCAATTGGATGCATTGATGGTAGTCACATTAGGATACAAGGCCCATCAACACCTACTTGGTACCATGATGAAGGACCCAATAGGCCAACATATGAATCAGCTTTCGTGTGCAGGAAACAATATCACAGCATCAACACACAGGCGATCTGTGACCATGAAGGTAGGCTAGCTAGCTAGGCCTAGGCCTAGGCCTTATTTCACTTTTCAGGCCTACCAGATAACAACCTTAAGTGTACCCACGACTTCTATGGTCGTACCATAAATTATTGAATTTCACAGTAAATGTGAAAGTGGTTGGTTTTCATGGTTTTATATCCCCTTTTTACTGATGAGAAATGTGTACATCACTTTGTCCTCCATGTTGGAAGTGAGGTCACATGGGGTCAATCAGCTGGCATACTTTTGTATGGGAGGCATTTCCATCCAAAGCTTCATGTGGCATAAAACCTGAGTTATGCATATAATTATTTTCCATCATGCCCATGAAAAATCTGCATAAAGAATAAAACATGGAATAAGTCTACATGAACTTTTTTGTTAATTTGCAGGGAAACTCACAAATCTTGTTGCGCGTTGGCCAGGAGGTACTCATGACTCGCATATCTTCAGAGATAGTGAGATTGGTCAATATTTGTCAGAAAACCACAATGGAATCGAAGACGGTCTTATCCTCGGTGATTCGGGATATCCGTGCAAGCCATACCTCATGACCCCTTATCTAAACCCAGCCACACAAGCGGAAAGAAAATTCAACAAGGCACAGAAGAAAACCAGAAATACCATCGAAAGATGTTTTGGAGTGTTGAAGCGCCGCTTTCATTGCCTCCACAGCGAAATACGGATGCGACCTGAACGTGTCTGCAAAATCATTACAGCTTGTGGGGTTCTACACAACATCGCTATCGAGAGAAAGGAGCCGCTGCTTGGAATGCCAAGAATTGAACCAGAAGAAAGACACGTCTACAATGGAGCACAGGATGGCCGTGCTGTTCGCAGACATCTGACAGAGAGATTCTTTCAGAATTAGATCTATTGGACCTTCCTCATAAAGGATAGACTGATTTCCGGTACCGGTACCGGTTCTGTAACTTTCAAAATCACAAGAGCTGAAGTCTTTCAAAAGAAAACAACGCACATCTATTATTCAAACATATAATTCATTTTCAGCTAAATATATATGTAACAATATTAACTTGTACCGGTAAACTTGGCTCAACATGTTCAATATCAATATTAACCACTACATGTATACAGCCAGAAATATAATATTTCTGGTGCAGCCTATAGTTTTCAACAATTGAGATCTCTTTCCAGTTTCAAAATTTCTAGTTTCATTTTTTTGGCATTAAGTTTGGCATTCTCGTGTTCTTGGAGCAGGAGAGCATGCTGCACGGGGCACATACAACGGCATGTTCTCACAATGTCAATTTCATTGAACTCATGAGTTGTAGATTTCCCTTTTCCTTTTCCCTTCCCTTTTCCTTTTCCTCTGCTTTCAATAGCAATTGCTATTTCCCTCGCTTCATCTTCATCATATGACTCGTCCTTTGGGATATCCAATTGTCCAAGCTGATCATCAATCCCACTCAATGGGCCAACATCCAAATCTGCAACATCTGAAAAATGAACAAGGTTTGGACTGACAGGAGATACCGTACATTGATAGCAAAATACAAACTCATTTTTAACCAGTCTAGCCTATTTGGGTGATTTGCTGGCCTAGTGTGATTAATGCAGTCATAACGCTCCATATATCTTGTTGATGATGTCATCCACTTCGTGGAGTGCCCTAATTTCAATGTGACGATGCACACACCGAGTGTGGGGCAGTGCATGCTGACACGAGTTGAATGTGTTGAAAAATCATGATTTTGAGACGATTAAGGACGGCGTCAACCAGTAAGAATGTATTGTAGTGATTGCTAGACACTTAAAGATCATCATGATCTCATTTATTGTGTAAAATTTCTAACATTTGGCGTGTTAATCGCCTGCTGAACATGCCGAATCTCTCACTGACGGGCATGCTGGAGGCGGCTCTGACAAGTGTAAGACGAGCAGACGACACTGATGGCTGTCATGATTATTACTGATGATTTTAAAGAGAATAGTGACCCTATCAAATGAAATTAGAACTCATCTGACGAATTAAACATACCTTCCCATTGAACTGGTGCTTGACCACCATTTGCAAGCCCCGAAAGCAGTTCATACGCTGTGGATGTGGAAGGCACAGGTTCACTTTCGCTGATGATACTGATGGTGGTGGTGGATGGTGCTAGGCATGGGGCAGCCGTCTCCATCCCGCCTTCAATACCTGTCCAGTTTGGACAGGCACTGTGCATCTCAATTATTTTCTGGGAGATACTACTTCCATTTACTCCAACAACCTGCCCTCCGCATGTCTTCTTTATCTCGTGTCTCTCCTTGGTTGCAGATGTTTTGGCTTCCTTTTTCATTCCTTGCCACTTGTCTTTTATTTCCTTGGAGGTCCTTTGCTCCACTCCGAGTGCATTTATTTTAGTGGCAATCTTCATCCATATGGCCTTCTTCCGGCTGCTTGTTATAGTATCCGTTAACTTTGATGAGAGAATGTGGATATTTTCTTCCACCATCTCAGTTAAAAGACACAATTCGCTTGGTGAAAAGTTGGACTTGCGCTTACGCTTGGCAGAGCCATTTGTTGCCATGTCTGACATGTCGGCCATGATGGATTCAGCAGGAAGTGCAATTTATCAAGATGCATTATGGGATAATCCACCGATAAACCACCGATAGTTACCAAGGCCTAAAATTTTGCTTTCAACAACCCAAAGTTATCGGTTAGTTAACTATCGGTCGATAGGGGATATTTATCGGTGGATAAGAGTTATCGGAGGATAACTTTACCTTTGCTTTGAACAACCGGCCCCAGNAATGTAAACCCTAAAGATCAAGGGCCGTATTCAAAAGGGTGATCATCGCGCGATTAGGACTTAGACGCGTGTAACTTCACTAAATGCATACACTTCCACCATGCATTTGACGAAGTTACACGCGTCTGAAGTCTTAAACACCCTTTTTGAATACGGCCCCAATTGTTATGTTGAATAAAACTTCGGGTCGTATTTTAGAACGTTCCTTAACATTGTGGTCCACCTTAAATCTATTGTTGTCGATGGTTTTACAATAGACTTGAGGTCGACCTTAACGTTAAGGAACGTTCTAAAATGTAAGCGCTTGTTACACTACATAAAAAACCCGTGTCGAACCCGGTTTTTTTCTGTCCATACCTGTTAAAAACGCGGTGTAATAATCCCCTCCGAGCTCGAACGGGTTTTGGAGAGCTTAATTGAGGTCCCCGTCACAAAATTTGAGGAGTGTTGACGGGTACCGGGCCTCAGGAGGGATTTTTCAGAGCCGGGCTAGACCCGGGTGTCAAAAAACCCGGGGATTTCTATGTAGTGTAACCACGGCTATAGTCCATTCCAGATACCTAAGGCAAATGGTACTGGGTTGAACTCTGCAATGTTACACGACCCTGTTCACTATTTTGACGAGCCATTGCACAATACTTTAACAGGCCAGTCCAATGGTATAGAGAATAATGCATGTCACCTTGCCTATTGGCTGTGTTTCTGGTCAAACTGTTAATAGAGAGGATGCGCAGCTTTCCGACTCCGACTCCGACTTCAACTACGAGAATGAATTGCAGTCCGCTATGGAGATCCTTGATAAAAACGATTTGATAGACATTTGCTAAATGCAAATTGTAAAATGCCGTAACTTTGTGGCACAATAATTTTGACTCGTAATCGGAAGTGCACATAAATCGCAAATATCGTCGTCATAGTCGTGTCTCAGAGTCGTAACGACTAGGATTACGACTTCAATATTCATTATTTATCCGCACTTCCGATTTATTAGGCCAATTTTTCTGCCTTCAATTTATGGTGTTTGAAGAATTGGAAACTTCTATCACATCGTTTTTATCAAGGATGTCCATAGCGGACTGCAATTCATTCTCGTAGTTGAAGTCGGAGTCAAAGTCAGAAAGCTGCGCATCCTCTCTAGTAATAGACTAACCACAACTGACAAGGTCAGCCAAGTACGATTTGCCTTATAGGTATCTGGAAAGGACTACACCACCCATAAATTCACTGAATGAATCATAAGTAGGCCTACATAGGAATATCCAAATCAGCAGCGCCAGCGATCTCTAACTTCAGTGAGGTGTTCAAGTCATGTTCACTGATCGCTTCGATGCGACACACAGAAATACTTTCCTTTTATTCTTTAGGCTTACTCATCACAATTGACTTGAAATATCGATTGGTTTTACTGTATTCTAACGGGTTTTTATTGCTCTTCCGCTTGAAAATGAAATTGATGTATGTCATTCATAATAGAGAGGTTGCGCAGCTTTCCGACTCCGACTTTAACTACGAGAATGAATTGCAGTCCGCTGTAGACATCCTTGGTAAAAACGATTTGATAGACGTTTGCAAATCGTAAAATCCCATAACTTTGTGGCGCAATAATTTTGACTCATAATCGGAAGTGCACGTAAATCGCAAATATTATAGTCGTGTTTCAAGTCGTAACGACTAGGATTACGACTTCAATATTCATTATTGAATATTTATAAGGCCAGATTTTTCTGCCTTCAATTTATGGTGTTTGACGAATTTAAAACTTCTATCAAATCGTTTTTACAAAGGATGTCCATGATAGCGGACTGCAATTCATTCTCGTAGTTGAAGTCGAGGTCGGGCCGCTGCGCAACCTCTCATTGGCGCAGTACACGCAAATATAGCTCTTTACAACCCTTTTAGTACCGGTAGTCATAAAATACGGAATGGAAATCTTCGAGGATGGAACGATGTTCCAAATTCCTGCAGCTTCCCTATGCCCTGCTCGGATATTCTTGATGATAAAAATGCTAACTCTTTTTCGACCAGCACGTCACTTGTTCTAAGCCACCCCTACATACGATAAGCGAAAAATCGCCCTGACAAAATCTTCACTGTCACTCATCCACCACCACCTCCGACGAACGGTACGACAATATTAAGACTCCTAAAGCGGTCCACACACACACCATCCAATATTATTGCACAATATAGGACCCAAATGGGGTCGTGTGCTTCCAGCTTGATGGGTAGAAGAAAGAAATAGCAAAAGTATTGCCTATTTGACCTTCAACTTGTGGAATGATGTCGATCTTGTATGGGCCCTCAGGCCAGACTTTTTTTATTCCTTGTTTCGCGAGCCCGCCGCTAGGTGAAAATAGGAAAATGAGAAGAAAAAAATATTTTTCGGGGTTTTCGCGAGCCCGCCGCTCCAAAAACTCGCCAAAATGGGAACAAAATGAAAATTTATTTTTATTTTTATCCCTCCCGCCGCTCAGGAGGCCGAGATCGAATACATTTTTCAAAAATATGACTTTTAAAGATTTAACGCCCGATCGATATGCGGTTTCTGACAGTTCTATACGCAACGGCACTGACATGCCAGCAGTCACGCGCAGATGTTCACTTTGCAGTACCGATCGTATATGTATACAGTACAGTACAGAAACCCAGCTCTGACTTGCTCGAGGCTGTCATATCCATATGGCGTGTTTCATGGTGACTCGTCACCTCGGACCGAAATTAGAGCGTGCCTACACGCAAATACACGTAAGCAATGATACTATTACAATTGGTGACTTGGTGAACAAAGACATCACTGTAGGGTGGGATACAGGACTGCTTGGAGAATGAAATGGTCCATGGACCATGTGCTCACCTGTGTGTGGGTGAATGTCCCAAAAGAACAGATGACAATTGCGTGTTCAAGTGTACATGAACACATGAAGGCCACGAAGATACGTCCTTGTTCAAGTTCAGAACATTCTAGCTCCAGTAGTTAATGAGCTATGGGCCAACGCCCTATTTCCAAGATAGCCACCTGGTGGCCATTTTTGCAGTCTGATCAGACTGAAATTCGCCACTGACAGACATAGAGGGTACCTAGATACATCATCACACATCTAATTTGAACAATCCAGGACAAATAGCCATGAAACGTGCCGCCCAACAATAAAATTTCGAACTTTGACCTCTGCGACCTTGAAAATTACGTCAAATCAAAAACCCAGGTGACATGTCATGCATCCTCATCAGGTGTACCTACGATAAAAAATTGGTGATGATCCGATCAACGGTCAAGGCGAAACTGCACTTCAAGGGTTTTCAGTTTATCCCCCCTGGTGGCCAAGCCAGGAATTACATCGGACCGAAACTTGGTGCCTGTGGTCATCTTACCTGGGGGCACATATGTGTGAAGTTTGAAAACAATAGCTCCAGTGGTTCACCATCAGTTTCCAAACAGAATGTATGTACTGTAGTTCATTGAATAGTCACTAGATGGCTCCATTTGAAATGGACAAAAAGTGCAATAAAACTAACTCATTATTCAATGGATCATTACCAAATTTGTATCATAAGTACATCTAACGCAGATACATGATATATTGCACAGGTTTTCAAGTTGAACAACGTTTGTCGGTGACACAGGTCAAAGTTCCATTTTCCAAAATGGCTGCCTGGCAGCGGACTGTCAAGTCCGATCACGCTGAAATTTGCTGTTCACATTAAGGCTATAAAGATACATACTTGTCCAAGTTCAGAACATTCTAGCTCCAGTAGTTAACGAGCTATGGGCCAACGCCCAATTTCCAAGGTAGCCACCTGGTGGCCATATATGAAGTCCGATCGGACCGAAATCCGCCACAGACATAGAGGGTACCTAGATACATCATCACACCTATTTTGAACATTCCGGGACAAATAGCCACAAAGCGTGCCGCCCGACGATGAAATTTCGAACTTTGACCTCTGTGACCTTGAAAATTAGGTCAAATCAAAAACCCGGGTGATATGTCGTGTATCCTCATAAGATGTACCTACGATGAAAATATGGTGATGATCCGATCAACGGTTCAGACGAAACTGCACTTTAAAGGTTTTCGGTTTATCCCCCCCTGGTGGCCAAGCCAGGAATCAGATCGGACCGAAACTTGGTGTCTGAGGTCATCTCACCAAGGGGTATATATGTACCAAGTTTCAGATCAATAGCCCCAGCGGTTACGAAACGTGCCCTGCTAACGGTCAACGACGACGGCCGACGCCGGACGACGGACGCTGCACCATCATAAGAGCTCACCACAGGTGAGCTAAAAATTCAAGATTCTGTAGACGATAAAAGTGGGATTTAACGTCGGACACGCCAGTCGACGTGGCCTCGTCGTTCAAGCTTCGGTACATACATGTATGAGGCCTAGATGTTTTAGTATTCCCCGTGTCCATCATCATGCAGCCCATCCCTCCATTTTTCCACCAGTTGACCCTTTAAGCGAGAGTTTTTTTGCTCCTTGTTTAGCGAACTTTTTTTCCACAGGGTTTGTGATAAAGATAAAATAAGGATAAAGATAAAATTTTATTTTCTTCTATTTTGATACTTCACAAAATGGCGCTTGGGAAATTTCCGGGAGGCGGCAATTTAAAAAATTATTTCAAAATAAAATAAGTTTATTTCAAAAACAGAAGTCGATAATTGTCTTTTTTACAAGATTCAAGAATGTAGGCCCATTAGCTGTTTGGTGCTGTGACCAGTAAAAATGGAAGGTTTATTGCCGTCTGAGAAGTAGGTATTCTCCATTGATGACCCAATCCGGTTGATTCTTCGGTTGTCCCATTCAGCAGCAGCAGCAAGTCGCCCAGTTTGGCAACTGGACCCATCAAGCAGGGATTTGTGGGCTTTTGAGCTGTGCAACACGGTGAATAACGCCATGCTCACGCGCTCACTGATAAACAGCTCGGCTCGTGCTATGGCATGTATGGTACCGCCAGATAGCATGGTAGTATCCATTCTATGGACCGAGTCCAAATGGACTGAGTAACTTGGCCTGAGTGCCAAAAATGATATAAACAACAAGAGGCCCATGGGCCTTGCGCTCAGCTGACTATGACCTGCCAACTCAAGAGGCTGAAAGAGGGGAAACGACGTACGAATAGTATGCCTTTTTAATGGTTAGCAAGCAAAGCGTTCCTCGTGGAAATCAGTTCAGTGGAAAGGGGTTAATATCACTTCGTGAATTGAAAAAGATATCTTATCAGACCACTTGGGTAGGAAGGGGTTAATATCTCTTGGTGAATCGAGATAGATGTTGTATTACACCTATTGGGTGGGAAGGGGTTAATACCAATTGATCAATCGAAAAAGATATCTTATCAGACAACTTGGGTAGAAAGGGGTTAACATCGCTTATTTAATCGAGATAGATATAGTATTACACCCATTGGGTGGGAAGGGGTTAATATCACTCCGTGAATCGAAAATCTTATCAGACCGTGACTCTTATCNTGAGATCATAATCTAACGATATACAGCAGAGTTGATTGCAAGATTTGTTTTTATCATAAAGAAAATAATTGATGAAAATGAGCAATTTCATGCTCTTTTAGTTGAACATTTCTTCTGTTATATGTTTCTGGTGTGGGGCATGAAGGTGTGAACAACGATCAATTCCGTGCCCCCATGCATGAATAGGATAACCCACATTTTCAAACCTTGGGAGATAATTACATATAAGAAAGAGTATAATGTGGTAGGGTCAATTTTGTCAATTTCACCAAATGTGGGTTATCCTGTTCATGCATGGGGCCACAGAATTTTAGTTTTGTTTGAACAGCTCATAATTTGGGAAAGTGACCGGCTAGATCATGGGAAGCTCAAACATCAAGTCTGTAGGCCTATGATGGTACAAATGCTGATTGAAACATTTAGGTTTGATTAGAAGCACTGTGAAGTGGAACAGCTGCCTAGACAGTAAATGTATCAGTATGCACTCATATCCTTCCTTTTAGTCTTAACTTTTGACAAGGTCCTAACAGCTCCATTGTTGTTTCATCATGGGAAGTCAATACATTCAATATGGTCTTGGTGAAGTTTGAGCAAAATAATCAACACACAGTTTGAGCAAAATAATCAACACACAAGTCAGTACATACAGAATGATTGGAGTTTGTGGGACCTATTTAAATGGAGAATTAGTGAATCAACCAGAGGTGGTCTAATAATAGTATGATGTCACTAACGCCACCTAGTACGGTGATCCTTGGTACCGGTACATTGAACACCCCCTACAATGAACACTTTTGAAATTCCCCGTGAGTGTTCAATGTAGACAGGTTCCACTTTAGTAGCAGGCGTGATTTACCAAGTCGTCAATAGAGGTCTCCCCTAACGCGGGTAGGTGTAACGCAGGATTGGGAAGCAATACTGTGGTCCTTTAAAGCCGCACTGCATTGAAATCAGAAAGTGCTTACGTCTTCTGACGTTAGTGTAGTGTAAAATGTACTATGGTCTGAATACATTACAGCTCTACCTGCTGTTTTTTCGATGCCGTGCTGCATGGCCAGAAATATGCGACCAGTTAGTTACATGACTGGCCGTGTGGCGCGCTGCTGTCGCCACTCACTCTAGTACATTTGTACAGGAAAAGATAAAATGTACACGTAAAAGATAAGTTAGCTAAAAAAAGTGGAAAAACCCTTTTGGATCAGTAGGGAATATGCACTTTCATATTCACATAAAAAGTGTCAGCCGTTGACTCAAGTCCAGGTTGAAAAAAAAAAGGTATTTTGTTACCAATTTTGTCATTTTTTGACCCCCCCTATGGACAGTGAAATCTTTTCATCAAAATCCACGAAACTTCGTACACAGCCACTAGGGTAGGCCTATTGTCATCTACCGCTGCTATCGGCAACGAAAGCAAGTCGTCTGCATTTCAAGATACGGAGGCCCAAAAAGTGCAGTTTTCGATGATTTTGCCATTTCCCCACTATGAATGCATTGCAATGCATTAGAAATCTTCAACCCCCGGGTGGACGTGGGTAAATTATCACCAATGCATCTGAAATTTGGCATAGTGAAGCCTTATTCCTGTATACTAACTGGTAAAATATCGGCAAGTGACGCAGTGATCACCACTAGCTGCCTGGCTATCACGATGAAAAACGATTCCCAATGGTATATTCCATGTAGTGTGTAGTTATCAGGACTGCCACTAGGTGTGCTTCAATGTCACAAATTTCTGGGGATGGAAAACTAAGCAAGATTTTTTGAAGTAGGGGAGACCGGGGCTAGTTCGCCCCCTTTTTAGA